>JBAMCE010000535.1:0-32871 GCA_037075305.1 Drosophila kanekoi
GCATGTATGGGATAAATTTCCGGCATTTATTGGCGAATTTTCCATCCATAATTGACCAAATTCCCGCCATTTTTTTTTATCACTCAGGCTATAATTGACGTACAAGATGGCGCCTTTTGTCCGACATTCCGGCATTTATTAGCCATTTTGCCATATCTGATTGTTCAACTTCCCGTAATTTATTCACCAAAATTCCAACTATATTTGGCCTAAATAATGGAGCTTTTTGTCCATTATCCCCCAATTAATTGTCTTATATTTCAGCAGATGTTCGACAATTTTCAGTACTTTATTGGCTAGCACCTGACCTATTTTACCCAACATTTTGACATTAGATCAACATTGTGTCTGCATTTTTCAGCAAACTTTTACCTACATTGAGTCCAATTTTCCAGCATAAATTGGTCACATTTCCGGCATGTATGGGATAAATTTCCGGCATTTATTGGCGAATTTTCCATCCATAATTGACCAAATTCCCGCCATTTTTTTTTATCACTCAGGCTATAATTGACGTACAAGATGGCGCCTTTTGTCCGACATTCCGGCATTTATTAGCCATTTTGCCATATCTGATTGTTCAACTTCCCGTAATTTATTCACCAAAATTCCAACTATATTTGGCCTAAATAATGGAGCTTTTTGTCCATTATCCCCCAATTAATTGTCTTATATTTCAGCAGATGTTCGACAATTTTCAGTACTTTATTGGCTAGCACCTGACCTATTTTACCCAACATTTTGACATTAGATCAACATTGTGTCTGCATTTTTCAGCAAACTTTTACCTACATTGAGTCCAATTTTCCAGCATAAATTGGTCACATTTCCGGCATGTATGGGATAAATTTCCGGCATTTATTGGCGAATTTTCCATCCATAATTGACCAAATTCCCGCCATTTTTTTTATCATTCGGGCTATATAATTGACGTACAAGATGGCGCCTTTTGTCCGACATTCCGGCATTTATTAGCCATTTTGCCATATCTGATTGTTCAACTTCCCGTAATTTATTCACCAAAATTCCAACTATATTTGGCCTAAATAATGGAGCTTTTTGTCCATTATCCCCCAATTAATTGTCTTATATTTCAGCAGATGTTCGACAATTTTCAGTACTTTATTGGCTAGCACCTGACCTATTTTACCCAACATTTTGACATTAGATCAACATTGTGTCTGCATTTTTCAGCAAACTTTTACCTACATTGAGTCCAATTTTCCAGCATAAATTGGTCACATTTCCGGCATGTATGGGATAAATTTCCGGCATTTATTGGCGAATTTTCCATCCATAATTGACCAAATTCCCGCCATTTTTTTTTATCATTCAGGCTATAATTGACGTACAAGATGGCGCCTTTTGTCCGACATTCCGGCATTTATTAGCCATTTTGCCATATCTGATTGTTCAATTTCCCGTAATTTATTCACCAAAATTCCAACTATATTTGGCCTAAATAATGGAGCTTTTTGTCCATTATCCCCCAATTAATTGTCTTATATTTCAGCAGATGTTCGACAATTTTCAGTACTTTATTGGCTAGGACCTGACCTATTTTACCCAACATTTTGGCATTAGATCAACATTGTGTCTGCATTTTTCAGCAAACTTTTACCTACATTGAGTCCAATTTTCCAGCATAAATTGGTCACATTTCCGGCATGTATGGGATAAATTTCCGGCATTTATTGGCGAATTTTCCATCCATAATTGACCAAATTCCCGCCATTTTTTTTATCACTCAGGCTATAATTGACGTACAAGATGGCGCCTTTTGTCCGACATTCCGGCATTTATTAGCCATTTTGCCATATCTGATTGGTCAACTTCCCGTAATTTATTCACCAAAATTCCAACTATATTTGGCCTAAATAATGGAGCTTTTTGTCCATTATCCCCCAATTAATTGTCTTATATTTCAGCAGATGTTCGACAATTTTCAGTACTTTATTGGCTAGCACCTGACCTATTTTACCCAACATTTTGACATTAGATCAACATTGTGTCTGCATTTTTCAGCAAACTTTTACCTACATTGAGTCCAATTTTCCAGCATAAATTGGTCACATTTCCGGCATGTATGGGATAAATTTCCGGCATTTATTGGCGAATTTTCCATCCATAATTGACCAAATTCCCGCCATTTTTTTTTATCACTCAGGCTATAATTGACGTACAAGATGGCGCCTTTTGTCCGACATTCCGGCATTTATTAGCCATTTTGCCATATCTGATTGTTCAACTTCCCGTAATTTATTCACCAAAATTCCAACTATATTTGGCCTAAATAATGGAGCTTTTTGTCCATTATCCCCCAATTAATTGTCTTATATTTCAGCAGATGTTCGACAATTTTCAGTACTTTATTGGCTAGCACCTGACCTATTTTACCCAACATTTTGACATTAGATCAACATTGTGTCTGCATTTTTCAGCAAACTTTTACCTACATTGAGTCCAATTTTCCAGCATAAATTGGTCACATTTCCGGCATGTATGGGATAAATTTCCGGCATTTATTGGCGAATTTTCCATCCATAATTGACCAAATTCCCGCCATTTTTTTTATCATTCGGGCTATATAATTGACGTACAAGATGGCGCCTTTTGTCCGACATTCCGGCATTTATTTGCCATTTTGCCATATCTGATTGTTCAACTTCCCGTAATTTATTCACCAAAATTCCTACTATATTTGGACTAAATAATGGAGCTTTCTGTCCATTATCCCCCAATTAATTGTCTTATATGTCAGCAGATGTTCGACAATTTTCAGTTCTTTATTGGCTAGGACCTGACCTATTTTACCCAACATTTTGGCATTAGATCAACATTGTGTCTGCATTTTTCAGCAAACTTTTACCTACATTGAGTCCAATTTTCCAGCATAAATTGGTCACATTTCCGGCATGTATGGGATAAATTTCCGGCATTTATTGGCGAATTTTCCATCCATAATTGACCAAATTCCCGCCATTTTTTTTTATCACTCAGGCTATAATTGACGTACAAGATGGCGCCTTTTGTCCGACATTCCGGCATTTATTAGCCATTTTGCCATATCTGATTGTTCAACTTCCCGTAATTTATTCACCAAAATTCCAACTATATTTGGCCTAAATAATGGAGCTTTTTGTCCATTATCCCCCAATTAATTGTCTTATATTTCAGCAGATGTTCGACAATTTTCAGTACTTTATTGGCTAGCACCTGACCTATTTTACCCAACATTTTGACATTAGATCAACATTGTGTCTGCATTTTTCAGCAAACTTTTACCTACATTGAGTCCAATTTTCCAGCATAAATTGGTCACATTTCCGGCATGTATGGGATAAATTTCCGGCATTTATTGGCGAATTTTCCATCCATAATTGACCAAATTCCCGCCATTTTTTTTTATCACTCAGGCTATAATTGACGTACAAGATGGCGCCTTTTGTCCGACATTCCGGCATTTATTAGCCATTTTGCCATATCTGATTGTTCAACTTCCCGTAATTTATTCACCAAAATTCCAACTATATTTGGCCTAAATAATGGAGCTTTTTGTCCATTATCCCCCAATTAATTGTCTTATATTTCAGCAGATGTTCGACAATTTTCAGTACTTTATTGGCTAGCACCTGACCTATTTTACCCAACATTTTGACATTAGATCAACATTGTGTCTGCATTTTTCAGCAAACTTTTACCTACATTGAGTCCAATTTTCCAGCATAAATTGGTCACATTTCCGGCATGTATGGGATAAATTTCCGGCATTTATTGGCGAATTTTCCATCCATAATTGACCAAATTCCCGCCATTTTTTTTTATCATTCGGGCTATATAATTGACGTACAAGATGGCGCCTTTTGTCCGACATTCCGGCATTTATTAGCCATTTTGCCATATCTGATTGTTCAACTTCCCGTAATTTATTCACCAAAATTCCAACTATATTTGGCCTAAATAATGGAGCTTTTTGTCCATTATCCCCCAATTAATTGTCTTATATTTCAGCAGATGTTCGACAATTTTCAGTACTTTATTGGCTAGCACCTGACCTATTTTACCCAACATTTTGACATTAGATCAACATTGTGTCTGCATTTTTCAGCAAACTTTTACCTACATTGAGTCCAATTTTCCAGCATAAATTGGTCACATTTCCGGCATGTATGGGATAAATTTCCGGCATTTATTGGCGAATTTTCCATCCATAATTGACCAAATTCCCGCCATTTTTTTTATCACTCAGGCTATAATTGACGTACAAGATGGCGCCTTTTGTCCGACATTCCGGCATTTATTAGCCATTTTGCCATATCTGATTGTTCAACTTCCCGTAATTTATTCACCAAAATTCCAACTATATTTGGCCTAAATAATGGAGCTTTTTGTCCATTATCCCCCAATTAATTGTCTTATATTTCAGCAGATGTTCGACAATTTTCAGTACTTTATTGGCTAGCACCTGACCTATTTTACCCAACATTTTGACATTAGATCAACATTGTGTCTGCATTTTTCAGCAAACTTTTACCTACATTGAGTCCAATTTTCCAGCATAAATTGGTCACATTTCCGGCATGTATGGGATAAATTTCCGGCATTTATTGGCGAATTTTCCATCCATAATTGACCAAATTCCCGCCATTTTTTTTTATCACTCAGGCTATAATTGACGTACAAGATGGCGCCTTTTGTCCGACATTCCGGCATTTATTAGCCATTTTGCCATATCTGATTGTTCAACTTCCCGTAATTTATTCACCAAAATTCCAACTATATTTGGCCTAAATAATGGAGCTTTTTGTCCATTATCCCCCAATTAATTGTCTTATATTTCAGCAGATGTTCGACAATTTTCAGTACTTTATTGGCTAGCACCTGACCTATTTTACCCAACATTTTGACATTAGATCAACATTGTGTCTGCATTTTTCAGCAAACTTTTACCTACATTGAGTCCAATTTTCCAGCATAAATTGGTCACATTTCCGGCATGTATGGGATAAATTTCCGGCATTTATTGGCGAATTTTCCATCCATAATTGACCAAATTCCCGCCATTTTTTTTATCATTCGGGCTATATAATTGACGTACAAGATGGCGCCTTTTGTCCGACATTCCGGCATTTATTTGCCATTTTGCCATATCTGATTGTTCAACTTCCCGTAATTTATTCACCAAAATTCCTACTATATTTGGACTAAATAATGGAGCTTTCTGTCCATTATCCCCCAATTAATTGTCTTATATGTCAGCAGATGTTCGACAATTTTCAGTTCTTTATTGGCTAGGACCTGACCTATTTTACCCAACATTTTGGCATTAGATCAACATTGTGTCTGCATTTTTCAGCAAACTTTTACCTACATTGAGTCCAATTTTCCAGCATAAATTGGTCACATTTCCGGCATGTATGGGATAAATTTCCGGCATTTATTGGCGAATTTTCCATCCATAATTGACCAAATTCCCGCCATTTTTTTTTATCACTCAGGCTATAATTGACGTACAAGATGGCGCCTTTTGTCCGACATTCCGGCATTTATTAGCCATTTTGCCATATCTGATTGTTCAACTTCCCGTAATTTATTCACCAAAATTCCAACTATATTTGGCCTAAATAATGGAGCTTTTTGTCCATTATCCCCCAATTAATTGTCTTATATTTCAGCAGATGTTCGACAATTTTCAGTACTTTATTGGCTAGCACCTGACCTATTTTACCCAACATTTTGACATTAGATCAACATTGTGTCTGCATTTTTCAGCAAACTTTTACCTACATTGAGTCCAATTTTCCAGCATAAATTGGTCACATTTCCGGCATGTATGGGATAAATTTCCGGCATTTATTGGCGAATTTTCCATCCATAATTGACCAAATTCCCGCCATTTTTTTTTATCACTCAGGCTATAATTGACGTACAAGATGGCGCCTTTTGTCCGACATTCCGGCATTTATTAGCCATTTTGCCATATCTGATTGTTCAACTTCCCGTAATTTATTCACCAAAATTCCAACTATATTTGGCCTAAATAATGGAGCTTTTTGTCCATTATCCCCCAATTAATTGTCTTATATTTCAGCAGATGTTCGACAATTTTCAGTACTTTATTGGCTAGCACCTGACCTATTTTACCCAACATTTTGACATTAGATCAACATTGTGTCTGCATTTTTCAGCAAACTTTTACCTACATTGAGTCCAATTTTCCAGCATAAATTGGTCACATTTCCGGCATGTATGGGATAAATTTCCGGCATTTATTGGCGAATTTTCCATCCATAATTGACCAAATTCCCGCCATTTTTTTTATCATTCGGGCTATATAATTGACGTACAAGATGGCGCCTTTTGTCCGACATTCCGGCATTTATTAGCCATTTTGCCATATCTGATTGTTCAACTTCCCGTAATTTATTCACCAAAATTCCAACTATATTTGGCCTAAATAATGGAGCTTTTTGTCCATTATCCCCCAATTAATTGTCTTATATTTCAGCAGATGTTCGACAATTTTCAGTACTTTATTGGCTAGCACCTGACCTATTTTACCCAACATTTTGACATTAGATCAACATTGTGTCTGCATTTTTCAGCAAACTTTTACCTACATTGAGTCCAATTTTCCAGCATAAATTGGTCACATTTCCGGCATGTATGGGATAAATTTCCGGCATTTATTGGCGAATTTTCCATCCATAATTGACCAAATTCCCGCCATTTTTTTTTATCATTCAGGCTATAATTGACGTACAAGATGGCGCCTTTTGTCCGACATTCCGGCATTTATTAGCCATTTTGCCATATCTGATTGTTCAATTTCCCGTAATTTATTCACCAAAATTCCAACTATATTTGGCCTAAATAATGGAGCTTTTTGTCCATTATCCCCCAATTAATTGTCTTATATTTCAGCAGATGTTCGACAATTTTCAGTACTTTATTGGCTAGGACCTGACCTATTTTACCCAACATTTTGGCATTAGATCAACATTGTGTCTGCATTTTTCAGCAAACTTTTACCTACATTGAGTCCAATTTTCCAGCATAAATTGGTCACATTTCCGGCATGTATGGGATAAATTTCCGGCATTTATTGGCGAATTTTCCATCCATAATTGACCAAATTCCCGCCATTTTTTTTTATCACTCAGGCTATAATTGACGTACAAGATGGCGCCTTTTGTCCGACATTCCGGCATTTATTAGCCATTTTGCCATATCTGATTGTTCAACTTCCCGTAATTTATTCACCAAAATTCCAACTATATTTGGCCTAAATAATGGAGCTTTTTGTCCATTATCCCCCAATTAATTGTCTTATATTTCAGCAGATGTTCGACAATTTTCAGTACTTTATTGGCTAGCACCTGACCTATTTTACCCAACATTTTGACATTAGATCAACATTGTGTCTGCATTTTTCAGCAAACTTTTACCTACATTGAGTCCAATTTTCCAGCATAAATTGGTCACATTTCCGGCATGTATGGGATAAATTTCCGGCATTTATTGGCGAATTTTCCATCCATAATTGACCAAATTCCCGCCATTTTTTTTTATCATTCAGGCTATAATTGACGTACAAGATGGCGCCTTTTGTCCGACATTCCGGCATTTATTAGCCATTTTGCCATATCTGATTGTTCAACTTCCCGTAATTTATTCACCAAAATTCCAACTATATTTGGCCTAAATAATGGAGCTTTTTGTCCATTATCCCCCAATTAATTGTCTTATATTTCAGCAGATGTTCGACAATTTTCAGTACTTTATTGGCTAGGACCTGACCTATTTTACCCAACATTTTGGCATTAGATCAACATTGTGTCTGCATTTTTCAGCAAACTTTTACCTACATTGAGTCCAATTTTCCAGCATAAATTGGTCACATTTCCGGCATGTATGGGATAAATTTCCGGCATTTATTGGCGAATTTTCCATCCATAATTGACCAAATTCCCGCCATTTTTTTTTATCACTCAGGCTATAATTGACGTACAAGATGGCGCCTTTTGTCCGACATTCCGGCATTTATTAGCCATTTTGCCATATCTGATTGGTCAACTTCCCGTAATTTATTCACCAAAATTCCAACTATATTTGGCCTAAATAATGGAGCTTTTTGTCCATTATCCCCCAATTAATTGTCTTATATTTCAGCAGATGTTCGACAATTTTCAGTACTTTATTGGCTAGCACCTGACCTATTTTACCCAACATTTTGACATTAGATCAACATTGTGTCTGCATTTTTCAGCAAACTTTTACCTACATTGAGTCCAATTTTCCAGCATAAATTGGTCACATTTCCGGCATGTATGGGATAAATTTCCGGCATTTATTGGCGAATTTTCCATCCATAATTGACCAAATTCCCGCCATTTTTTTTTATCATTCAGGCTATAATTGACGTACAAGATGGCGCCTTTTGTCCGACATTCCGGCATTTATTAGCCATTTTGCCATATCTGATTGTTCAACTTCCCGTAATTTATTCACCAAAATTCCAACTATATTTGGCCTAAATAATGGAGCTTTTTGTCCATTATCCCCCAATTAATTGTCTTATATTTCAGCAGATGTTCGACAATTTTCAGTACTTTATTGGCTAGCACCTGACCTATTTTACCCAACATTTTGACATTAGATCAACATTGTGTCTGCATTTTTCAGCAAACTTTTACCTACATTGAGTCCAATTTTCCAGCATAAATTGGTCACATTTCCGGCATGTATGGGATAAATTTCCGGCATTTATTGGCGAATTTTCCATCCATAATTGACCAAATTCCCGCCATTTTTTTTTATCATTCAGGCTATAATTGACGTACAAGATGGCGCCTTTTGTCCGACATTCCGGCATTTATTAGCCATTTTGCCATATCTGATTGTTCAATTTCCCGTAATTTATTCACCAAAATTCCAACTATATTTGGCCTAAATAATGGAGCTTTTTGTCCATTATCCCCCAATTAATTGTCTTATATTTCAGCAGACGTTCGACAATTTTCAGTACTTTATTGGCTAGGACCTGACCTATTTTACCCAACATTTTGGCATTAGATCAACATTGTGTCTGCATTTTTCAGCAAACTTTTACCTACATTGAGTCCAATTTTCCAGCATAAATTGGTCACATTTCCGGCATGTATGGGATAAATTTCCGGCATTTATTGGCGAATTTTCCATCCATAATTGACCAAATTCCCGCCATTTTTTTTTATCACTCAGGCTATAATTGACGTACAAGATGGCGCCTTTTGTCCGACATTCCGGCATTTATTAGCCATTTTGCCATATCTGATTGGTCAACTTCCCGTAATTTATTCACCAAAATTCCAACTATATTTGGCCTAAATAATGGAGCTTTTTGTCCATTATCCCCCAATTAATTGTCTTATATTTCAGCAGATGTTCGACAATTTTCAGTACTTTATTGGCTAGCACCTGACCTATTTTACCCAACATTTTGACATTAGATCAACATTGTGTCTGCATTTTTCAGCAAACTTTTACCTACATTGAGTCCAATTTTCCAGCATAAATTGGTCACATTTCCGGCATGTATGGGATAAATTTCCGGCATTTATTGGCGAATTTTCCATCCATAATTGACCAAATTCCCGCCATTTTTTTTTATCACTCAGGCTATAATTGACGTACAAGATGGCGCCTTTTGTCCGACATTCCGGCATTTATTAGCCATTTTGCCATATCTGATTGTTCAACTTCCCGTAATTTATTCACCAAAATTCCAACTATATTTGGCCTAAATAATGGAGCTTTTTGTCCATTATCCCCCAATTAATTGTCTTATATTTCAGCAGATGTTCGACAATTTTCAGTACTTTATTGGCTAGCACCTGACCTATTTTACCCAACATTTTGACATTAGATCAACATTGTGTCTGCATTTTTCAGCAAACTTTTACCTACATTGAGTCCAATTTTCCAGCATAAATTGGTCACATTTCCGGCATGTATGGGATAAATTTCCGGCATTTATTGGCGAATTTTCCATCCATAATTGACCAAATTCCCGCCATTTTTTTTATCACTCAGGCTATAATTGACGTACAAGATGGCGCCTTTTGTCCGACATTCCGGCATTTATTAGCCATTTTGCCATATCTGATTGTTCAACTTCCCGTAATTTATTCACCAAAATTCCAACTATATTTGGCCTAAATAATGGAGCTTTTTGTCCATTATCCCCCAATTAATTGTCTTATATTTCAGCAGATGTTCGACAATTTTCAGTACTTTATTGGCTAGCACCTGACCTATTTTACCCAACATTTTGACATTAGATCAACATTGTGTCTGCATTTTTCAGCAAACTTTTACCTACATTGAGTCCAATTTTCCAGCATAAATTGGTCACATTTCCGGCATGTATGGGATAAATTTCCGGCATTTATTGGCGAATTTTCCATCCATAATTGACCAAATTCCCGCCATTTTTTTTATCATTCAGGCTATATAATTGACGTACAAGATGGCGCCTTTTGTCCGACATTCCGGCATTTATTAGCCATTTTGCCATATCTGATTGTTCAACTTCCCGTAATTTATTCACCAAAATTCCAACTATATTTGGCCTAAATAATGGAGCTTTTTGTCCATTATCCCCCAATTAATTGTCTTATATTTCAGCAGATGTTCGACAATTTTCAGTACTTTATTGGCTAGCACCTGACCTATTTTACCCAACATTTTGACATTAGATCAACATTGTGTCTGCATTTTTCAGCAAACTTTTACCTACATTGAGTCCAATTTTCCAGCATAAATTGGTCACATTTCCGGCATGTATGGGATAAATTTCCGGCATTTATTGGCGAATTTTCCATCCATAATTGACCAAATTCCCGCCATTTTTTTTTATCATTCAGGCTATAATTGACGTACAAGATGGCGCCTTTTGTCCGACATTCCGGCATTTATTAGCCATTTTGCCATATCTGATTGTTCAACTTCCCGTAATTTATTCACCAAAATTCCAACTATATTTGGCCTAAATAATGGAGCTTTTTGTCCATTATCCCCCAATTAATTGTCTTATATTTCAGCAGATGTTCGACAATTTTCAGTACTTTATTGGCTAGCACCTGACCTATTTTACCCAACATTTTGACATTAGATCAACATTGTGTCTGCATTTTTCAGCAAACTTTTACCTACATTGAGTCCAATTTTCCAGCATAAATTGGTCACATTTCCGGCATGTATGGGATAAATTTCCGGCATTTATTGGCGAATTTTCCATCCATAATTGACCAAATTCCCGCCATTTTTTTTATCATTCAGGCTATATAATTGACGTACAAGATGGCGCCTTTTGTCCGACATTCCGGCATTTATTAGCCATTTTGCCATATCTGATTGTTCAACTTCCCGTAATTTATTCACCAAAATTCCAACTATATTTGGCCTAAATAATGGAGCTTTTTGTCCATTATCCCCCAATTAATTGTCTTATATTTCAGCAGATGTTCGACAATTTTCAGTACTTTATTGGCTAGCACCTGACCTATTTTACCCAACATTTTGACATTAGATCAACATTGTGTCTGCATTTTTCAGCAAACTTTTACCTACATTGAGTCCAATTTTCCAGCATAAATTGGTCACATTTCCGGCATGTATGGGATAAATTTCCGGCATTTATTGGCGAATTTTCCATCCATAATTGACCAAATTCCCGCCATTTTTTTTTATCATTCAGGCTATAATTGACGTACAAGATGGCGCCTTTTGTCCGACATTCCGGCATTTATTAGCCATTTTGCCATATCTGATTGTTCAACTTCCCGTAATTTATTCACCAAAATTCCAACTATATTTGGCCTAAATAATGGAGCTTTTTGTCCATTATCCCCCAATTAATTGTCTTATATTTCAGCAGATGTTCGACAATTTTCAGTACTTTATTGGCTAGCACCTGACCTATTTTACCCAACATTTTGGCATTAGATCAACATTGTGTCTGCATTTTTCAGCAAACTTTTACCTACATTGAGTCCAATTTTCCAGCATAAATTGGTCACATTTCCGGCATGTATGGGATAAATTTCCGGCATTTATTGGCGAATTTTCCATCCATAATTGACCAAATTCCCGCCATTTTTTTTATCATTCAGGCTATATAATTGACGTACAAGATGGCGCCTTTTGTCCGACATTCCGGCATTTATTAGCCATTTTGCCATATCTGATTGTTCAACTTCCCGTAATTTATTCACCAAAATTCCAACTATATTTGGCCTAAATAATGGAGCTTTTTGTCCATTATCCCCCAATTAATTGTCTTATATTTCAGCAGATGTTCGACAATTTTCAGTACTTTATTGGCTAGCACCTGACCTATTTTACCCAACATTTTGACATTAGATCAACATTGTGTCTGCATTTTTCAGCAAACTTTTACCTACATTGAGTCCAATTTTCCAGCATAAATTGGTCACATTTCCGGCATGTATGGGATAAATTTCCGGCATTTATTGGCGAATTTTCCATCCATAATTGACCAAATTCCCGCCATTTTTTTTATCATTCAGGCTATAATTGACGTACAAGATGGCGCCTTTTGTCCGACATTCCGGCATTTATTAGCCATTTTGCCATATCTGATTGTTCAACTTCCCGTAATTTATTCACCAAAATTCCAACTATATTTGGCCTAAATAATGGAGCTTTTTGTCCATTATCCCCCAATTAATTGTCTTATATTTCAGCAGATGTTCGACAATTTTCAGTACTTTATTGGCTAGCACCTGACCTATTTTACCCAACATTTTGACATTAGATCAACATTGTGTCTGCATTTTTCAGCAAACTTTTACCTACATTGAGTCCAATTTTCCAGCATAAATTGGTCACATTTCCGGCATGTATGGGATAAATTTCCGGCATTTATTGGCGAATTTTCCATCCATAATTGACCAAATTCCCGCCATTTTTTTTTATCATTCAGGCTATAATTGACGTACAAGATGGCGCCTTTTGTCCGACATTCCGGCATTTATTTGCCATTTTGCCATATCTGATTGTTCAACTTCCCGTAATTTATTCACCAAAATTCCAACTATATTTGGCCTAAATAATGGAGCTTTTTGTCCATTATCCCCCAATTAATTGTCTTATATTTCAGCAGATGTTCGACAATTTTCAGTACTTTATTGGCTAGCACCTGACCTATTTTACCCAACATTTTGACATTAGATCAACATTGTGTCTGCATTTTTCAGCAAACTTTTACCTACATTGAGTCCAATTTTCCAGCATAAATTGGTCACATTTCCGGCATGTATGGGATAAATTTCCGGCATTTATTGGCGAATTTTCCATCCATAATTGACCAAATTCCCGCCATTTTTTTTATCATTCAGGCTATATAATTGACGTACAAGATGGCGCCTTTTGTCCGACATTCCGGCATTTATTAGCCATTTTGCCATATCTGATTGTTCAACTTCCCGTAATTTATTCACCAAAATTCCAACTATATTTGGCCTAAATAATGGAGCTTTTTGTCCATTATCCCCCAATTAATTGTCTTATATGTCAGCAGATGTTCGACAATTTTCAGTACTTTATTGGCTAGCACCTGACCTATTTTACCCAACATTTTGGCATTAGATCAACATTGTGTCTGCATTTTTCAGCAAACTTTTACCTACATTGAGTCCAATTTTCCAGCATAAATTGGTCACATTTCCGGCATGTATGGGATAAATTTCCGGCATTTATTGGCGAATTTTCCATCCATAATTGACCAAATTCCCGCCATTTTTTTTATCATTCAGGCTATATAATTGACGTACAAGATGGCGCCTTTTGTCCGACATTCCGGCATTTATTAGCCATTTTGCCATATCTGATTGTTCAACTTCCCGTAATTTATTCACCAAAATTCCAACTATATTTGGCCTAAATAATGGAGCTTTTTGTCCATTATCCCCCAATTAATTGTCTTATATTTCAGCAGATGTTCGACAATTTTCAGTACTTTATTGGCTAGCACCTGACCTATTTTACCCAACATTTTGGCATTAGATCAACATTGTGTCTGCATTTTTCAGCAAACTTTTACCTACATTGAGTCCAATTTTCCAGCATAAATTGGTCACATTTCCGGCATGTATGGGATAAATTTCCGGCATTTATTGGCGAATTTTCCATCCATAATTGACCAAATTCCCGCCATTTTTTTTTATCATTCAGGCTATAATTGACGTACAAGATGGCGCCTTTTGTCCGACATTCCGGCATTTATTAGCCATTTTGCCATATCTGATTGTTCAACTTCCCGTAATTTATTCACCAAAATTCCAACTATATTTGGCCTAAATAATGGAGCTTTTTGTCCATTATCCCCCAATTAATTGTCTTATATGACAGCAGACGTTCGACAATTTTCAGTACTTTATTAGCTAGCACCTGACCTATTTTATCCAACATTTTAGCATTAGATCAACATTGTGTCTGCATTTTTCACCAAACTTTTACCTACATTGAGTCCAATTTTCCAGCATAAATTGGTCGCATTTCCGGCATGTATGGGATAAATTTCCGGCAATTATTGGCGAATTTTCTATCCATAATTGACCAAATTCCCGCCATTTTTTTTTTATCACTCAGGCTATAATTGACGTACAAGATGGCGCCTTTTGTCCGACATTCCGGCATTTATTTGCCATTTTTAGGTCAACCTAACTTTGTAGCCCTGGTTGGGTTGTTGCATTCAATATATCAATGTATACCAAATAAATATACGTATAGGGCATTTTTAGGGTTTTTTAGAATTTTCTGACAAAATTGGTCTTAGTGTACTTATGAAATAAATACTAAAAGCAAATCCAATCAGTTTTAGGTCAACCTGTCTTTGTAGCCCTGGTTGGGAAATTGCATTCAATATTTCATTATATACCTAAAAAATATACATATTGGGCATATTTAAGTGATTTTAGAATTTTCTGACAAAATTGGTCTTAGCGTACTTATGAAATAAATACTAAAGGCAAATCCAAGCAGTTTTAGGTGAACCTAACTTTGTAGCCCTGGTTGGGTTGTTGCATTCAATATATCAATGTATACCAACTAAATATACGTTAGGGCATATTTAAGTGATTTTAGAATTTTCTGACAAAATTGGTCTTAGTGTACTTACGAAATAAACATTAAAGGCAAATACAAGCAGTTTTAGGCGAACCTGACTTTCTAGCCCTGGCATTCAATATATCAATGTATACCAACTAAATATACGTATAGGGCATATTTAAGTGAGTTTAGAATTATCTGACAAAATTTTAAATAGTGTTCTAACGAAATAAATATTAAAGGCAAAAACAAGCAGTTTTGGGTCAACCTAACTTTGTAGCCCTGGTTGGGAAATTGCATTCAATATTTCATTAAAGACCTAAAAAATATACATATTGGGCATATTTAAGTGAATTAGATTTATCTGACAAAATTAATCTAAGTGTACTTATGAAATACAAATTAAAGGCAAAAACAAGCAGTTTTAGGTCACCTAACTTTGTAGCCCTGGCATTCAATATATCAATGTATACCAACTAAATATACGTATAGGGCATATTTAAGTGAGTTTAGAATTATCTGACAAAATTTTAAATAGTGTTCTAACGAAATAAATATTAAAGGCAAAAAACAAGCAGTTTTAGGTCAACCTGACTTTGTAGCCCTGGTTGTGTTGTTGCATTCAATATATCAATGTATACCAACTAAATATACGTATAGGGCATATTTAAGTGATTTTAGAATTTTCTGATAAAACTGGTCTTAGTGTACTTATGAAATAAATACTAAAGGCAAATCCAAGCAGTTTTGGGTCAACCTGACTTTGTAGCCCTGGTTGTGTTGTTGCATTCAATATATCAATGTATACCAACTAAATATACGTATAGGGCATATTTAAGTGAGTTTAGAATTATCTGACAAAATTTTAAATGTGTACTAACGAAATAAATATTAAAGGCAAAAACAAGCAGTTTTAGGTCAACCTAACTTTGTAGACCTGGTTGGGAAATTGCATTCAATATTTCATTAAAGACCTAAAAAATATACATATTGGGCATATTTAAGTGAATTAGATTTATCTGACAAAATTAATCTAAGTGTACTTATGAAATACAAATTAAAGGCAAAAACAAGCAGTTTTAGGTCACCTAACTTTGTGGCCCTGGCATTCAATATATCAATGTATACCAACTAAATACACGTACAGGGCATATTTAAGTGAGTTTAGAATTATCTGAAAAAATTGTAAATAGTGTACTAACGAAATAGAAATTAAAGGCAAAAAAAGCAGTTTTAGGTGAACCTAACTTTGTAGCCCTGGTTGGGAAATTGCATTCAATAAAGCACAATATACATATAAAATTAACATATAATTCAAAACCAAGCAATTTTAGATTAACCTAACTTTGTAGCCCTGGTTGGGTTGTTGCATTCAATATATCAATGTATACCAACTAAATATACGTATAGGGCATATTTAAGTGATTTTAGAATTTTCTGACAAAATTGGTCTTATTGTAATTACGAAATAAATACTATAGGCAAATCCAAGCAGTTCTTAGGCCACCTAACTTTGTAGCCCTGGTTGCGAAATTGCATTCAATATTTCATAATGTAACTAAAAAATATACATATTGGGCATATTTAAGTGAGTTTAGATTAACTGACAAAATTGCTCTTAGTGTACTTACGAAATGAACATTAAAGGCAAAACCAAGCAGTTTTAGGTCAACCTAACTTTGAATCCCTGGTTGGGAAATTGCATTCAATATGACATAATATACTTACGAAATAATCAATTTAGGCACAGCCAAGCAGTTTTTGATACATCTGGTTATATTTGGGCCTGCTTGGGGATATTGCAGCAGTTTTAGGTGCATCTGGTTATATTTGGGCCTGCTTGGGGATATTTCATTCAATATGCCATAATATACTTACGAAATAAACCATTTAGGCACAACCAAGCAGTTTTAGGTGCATTTGGCTACATGTGGCCCTGGTTGGGATATTGCAGCAGTTGTAGATTTATCTGGATATATGTGGCCCTGGTTGGGATATTGCATTTAATATGCCATAATATACTTACGAAATTATCATTTTAGGCACAACCAAGCAGTTTTAGATGCATCTGGATATATGTGGCCCTGGTTGGGATATTGCATTTAATATGCCATAATATACTTTCGAAATTAACCATTTATGCACAACCAAGCAGTTTTAGGTGCATCTGGCTACATGTGGCCCTGGTTGGGATATTGAAACAGTTCTAGATGTATCTGGATATATGTGGCCCTGGTTGGGATATTGCATTTAATATGCCATAATATACTTACGAAATTATCATTTTAGGCACAACCAAGCAGTTTTAGGTGCATCTGGTTATATTTGGGCCTGCTTGGGGATATTTCATTCAATATGCCATAATATACTTACTACCAAGCAGTTTTAGGTGCATTTGGCTACATGTGGCCCTGGTTGGGATATTGCAGCAGTTGTAGAATTATCTGGATATATGTGGCCCTGGTTGCGACATTGCATTCAATATTGCACAAAATAAACATTATAGACAAAACCAAGGTGTTTTAAGTGCCGCTGGCTTTATGTGGGCCTGCTTGGGATATTACTTTCAATATGCCATAATATACTTTCGAAATTATCATTTTAGGAACAGCCAAGCAGTTTTAGATGCATGTGGATATATGTAGCCCTGGTTGGGATATTTCATTCAATATGCCATAATATACTTACGAAATAATCAATTTAGGCACAGCCAAGACGTTTTAGGTGCATCTGGTTGTATTTGGGCCTGCTTGGGGATATTGCAGCAGTTTTCGATGTATCTGGATATATGTGGCCCTGGTTGGGATATTGCATTCAATATGCCATAATATACTAACGAAATAATCATTTTAAGCACAACCAAGCAGTTTTAGTTGCATCTGGCTACATATGGACCTGGTTAGGATATTACAGCAGTTTTAGATCTATCTGGCTGTATGTGGCCCTGGTTGCGACATTGCATTCAATATTGCACAAAATAAACATTATAGACAAAACCAAGGTGTTTTTAGTGCCGCTGGCTATATGTGGCCCTGGTTGGGGTATTGCATTCTATATGCCATATTATACTTTCGAAATTATCATTTTAGGCACAACCAAGCAGTTTTAGATGCATCTGGATATATGTGGCCCTGGTTGGGATATTTCATTCAATATGGCATAATATACTTACGAAATAATCAATTTAGGCACAGCCAAGCAGTTTTTGATACATCTGGTTATATTTGGGCCTGCTTGGGGATATTTCATTCAATATGTGGGGGCATAATATACTTACGAAATAATCAATTTAGGCACTGCCAAGCAGTTTTAGGTGCATCTGGTTATATTTGGGCCTGCTTGGGGATATTGCAGAAGTTTTAGATGTATCTGGATATATGTGGCCCTGGTTGGGATATTTCATTCAATATGCCATAATATACTTTCGAAATTATCATTTTAGCCACAACCAAGCAGTTTTAGATGCATCTGGTTATATTTGGGCCTGCTTGGGGATATTGCAGAAGTTTTAGATGTATCTGGATATATGTGGCCCTGGTTGGGATATTTCATTCAATATGCCATAATATACTTACGAAATTATCATTTTAGCCACAACCAAGCAGTTTTAGATGCATGTGGATATATGTAGCCCTGGTTGGGATATTTCATTCAATATGCCATAATATACTTACGAAATAATCAATTTAGGCACAGCCAAGCAGTTTTAGGTGCATCTGGTTATATTTGGGCCTGCTTGGGGATATTGCAGCAGTTTTAGATGTATCTGGATATATGTGGCCCTGGTTGGGATATTTCATTCAATATGCCATAATATACTTACGAAATTATCATTTTAGCCACAACCAAGCAGTTTTAGGTGCATCTGGTTATATTTGGGCCTGCTTGGGGATATTACATTCAATATGCCATAACATACTTACGAAATAAACCATTTATGCACAACCAAGCAGTTTTAGGTGCATCTGGCTACATGTGGCCCTGGTTGGGATATTGAAGCAGTTTTAGATGTATCTGGATATAAATGGCCCTGGTTGGGATATTGCATTTAATATGCCATAATATACTTACGAAATTATCATATTAGGCACAACCAAGCAGTTTTATATGCATCTGGATATATGTGGCCCTGGTTGGGATATTGCATTTAATATGCCATAATATACTTACGAAATTATCATTTTAGGAACAACCAAGCAGTTTTAGATGCATGTGGATATATGTAGCCCTGGTTGGGATATTTCATTCAATATGCCACAATATACTTACGAAATAATCAATTTAGGCGCAGCCAAGCAGTTTTAGGTGCATCTGGTTATATTTGGGACTGCTTGGGGATATTGCAGCACTTTTAGATGTATCTGGATATATGTGGCCCTGGTTGGGTATTTCATTCAATATGCCATAATATACTTACGAAATTATCATTTTAGCCACAACCAAGCAGTTTTAGATGCATGTGGATATATGTAGCCCTGGTTGGGATATTTCATTCAATATGCCATAATATACTTACGAAATAATCAATTTAGGCACAGCCAAGCAGTTTTAGGTGCATCTGGTTATATTTGGGCCTGCTTGGGGATATTGCAGCAGTTTTAGATGTATCTCGATATATGTGGCCCTGGTTGGGATATTTCATTCAATATGCCATAATATACTTACGAAATTATCATTTTAGCCACAACCAAGCAGTTTTAGGTGCATCTGGTTATAATTGGGCCTGCTTGGGGATATTTCATTCAATATGCCATAATATACTTACGAAATAAACCATTTAGGCACAACCAAGCAGTTTTAGGTGCATTTGGCTACATGTGGCCCTGGTTGGGATATTGCATTCAATATGCCATATTATACTTTCGAAATTATCATTTTAGGCACAACCAAGCAGTTTTAGATGCATCTGGATATATGTGGCCCTGGTTGGGATATTTAATTCAATATGCCATAAAATACTTACGAAATAATCAATTTAGGCACAGCCAAGCAGTTTTAGGTGCATCTGGTTATATTTGGGCCTGCTTGGGGATATTGCAGCAGTTTTAGATGTATCTGGATATATGTGGCCCTGGTTGGGATATTTCATTCAATATGCCATAATATACTTACGAAATTATCATTTTAGCCACAACCAAGCAGTTTTAGGTGCATCTGGTTATATTTGGGCCTGCTTGGGGATATTTCATTCAATATGCCATAATATACTTACGAAATAAACCATTTAAGCACAACCAAGCAGTTTTAGGTGCATTTGGCTACGTTGGACCTGGTTGGGATATTGCAGCAGTTGTAGATTTATCTGGATATATGTGGCCCTGGTTGGGATATTGCATTTAATATGCCATAATATACTTACGAAATTATCATTTTAGGCACAACCAAGCAGTTTTAGGTGCATCTGGCTACATATGGTTCTGGTTGGGATATTGCAGCAGTTTTAGATCTATCTGGCTGTATGTGGCCCTGGTTGCGACAATGCATTCAATATTGCACAAAATAAACATTATCGACAAAACCAAGGTGTTTTAAGTGCCGCTGGCTTTATGTGGGCCTGCTTGGGATACTACTTTCAATATGCCATAATATACTTTCGAAATTATCATTTTAGGAACAACCAAGCAGTTTTAGATGCATGTGGATATATGTAGCCCTGGTTGGGATATTTCATTTAATATGCCATAATATACTTTCGAAATTAACCATTTATGCACAACCAAGCAGTTTTTGGTGCATCTGGCTACATGTGGCCCTGGTTGGGATATTGAAGCAGTTTTAGATGTATCTGGATATATGTGGCCCTGGTTGGGATATTGCATTTAATATGCCATAATATACTTACGAAATTATCATTTTAGTCACAACCAAGCAGTTTTAGATGCATCTGGATATATGTGGCCCTGGTTGGGATATTGCATTTAATATGCCATAATATACTTACGAAATTATCATTTTAGGCACAACCAAGCAGTTTTAGATGCATCTGGATATATGTGGCCCTGGTTGGGATATTACTTTCAATATGCCATAATATACTTTCGAAATTATCATTTTAGGAACAACCAAGCAGTTTTAGATGCATGTGGATATATGTAGCCCTGGTTGGGATATTGAAGCAGTTTTAGATGTATCTGGATATGTGTGGTCCTGGTTGGGATATTGCATTTAATATGCCATAATATACTAACGAAAATATCATTTTAGGCACAACCAAGCAGTTTTAGGTGCATCTGGTTATATTTGGGCCTGCTTGGGGATATTGCAGCAGTTTTAGATGTATCTGGATATATGTGGCCCTGGTTGGGATATTGCATTTAATATGCCATAATATACTAACGAAATTATCATTTTAGGCACAACCAAGCAGTTTTCGGTGCATCTGGCTACATGTGGCCCTGGTTGGGATATTGAAGCAGTTTAAGAAGTATCTGGATATATGTGGCCCTGGTTGGGATATTGAAGCAGTTTTAGATGTATCTGGATATATGTGGCCCTGGTTGGGATATTGCATTCAATATGCCATAATATACTAACGAAATTATCATTTTAGGCACAACCAAGCAGTTTTAGGTGCATCTGGCTACATATGGACCTGGTTGGGATATTGCAGCAGTTTTAGATCTATCTGGCTGTATGTGGCCCTGGTTGCGACATTGCATTCAATATTGCACAAAATAAACATTATAGACAAAACCAAGGTGTTTTTAGTGCCGCTGGCTATATGTGGCCCTGGTTGGGGTATTGCATCAATATGCCATATTATACTTTCGAAATTATCATTTTAGGCACAACCAAGCAGTTTTACATGCATCTGGATATATGTGGCCCTGGTTGGGATATTTCATTCAATATGCCATAATATACTTTCGAAATTATCCATTTATGCACAACCAAGCAGTTTTAGGTGCATCTGGCTACATGTGGCCCTGGTTGGGATATTGAAGCAGTTTTAGATGCATCTGGATATTTGTGGCCCTGGTTGGGATATTGCATTTAATATGCCATAATATACTTTCGAAATTAACCATTTATGCACAACCAAGCAGTTTTAGGTGCATCTGGCTACATGTGGCCCTGGTTGGGATATTGAAGCAGTTTTAGATGTATCTGGATATATGTGGCCCTGGTTGGGATATTGCATTCAATATGCCATAATATACTTACGAAATAAACCATTTAGGCACAACCAAGCAGTTTTAGGTGCATTTGGCTACATGTGGCCCTGGTTGGGATATTGCATTCAATATGCCATATTATACTTTCAAAATTATCATTTTAGGCACAACCAAGCAGTTTTAGATGCATCTGGATATATGTGGCCCTGGTTGGGATATTGCATTTAATATGCCATAATATACTTTCGAAATTAACCATTTATGCACAACCAAGCAGTTTTAGGTGCATCTGGCTACATGTGGCCCTGGTTGGGATATTACAGCAGTTTTAGATCTATCTGGCTGTATGTGGCCCTGGTTGCGACATTGCATTCAATATTGCACAAAATAAACATTATAGACAAAACCAAGGTGTTTTTAGTGCCGCTGGCTATATGTGGCGCTGGTTGGGGTATTGCATTCAATATGCCATATTATACTTTCTAAATTATCATTTTAGGCACAACCAAGCAGTTTTACATGCATCTGGATATATGTGGCCCTGGTTGGGATATTTCATTCAATATGCCATAATATACTTTCGAAATTATCCATTTATGCACAACCAAGCAGTTTTAGGTGCATCTGGCTACATGTGGCCCTGGTTGGGATATTGAAGCAGTTTTAGATGCATCTGGATATTTGTGGCCCTGGTTGGGATATTGCATTTAATATGCCATAATATACTTTCGAAATTAACCATTTATGCACAACCAAGCAGTTTTAGGTGCATCTGGCTACATGTGGCCCTGGTTGGGATATTGAAGCAGTTTTAGATGTATCTGGATATATGTGGCCCTGGTTGGGATATTGCATTCAATATGCCATAATATACTTACGAAATAAACCATTTAGGCACAACCAAGCAGTTTTAGGTGCATTTGGCTACATGTGGCCCTGGTTGGGATATTGCATTAAATATGCCATATTATACTTTCGAAATTATCATTTTAGGCACAACCAAGCAGTTTTAGATGCATCTGGATATATGTGGCCCTGGTTGGGATATTGCATTTAATATGCCATAATATACTTTCGAAATTAACCATTTATGCACAACCAAGCAGTTTTAGGTGCATCTGGTTATATTTGGGCCTGCTTGGGGATATTGCAGCAGCTTTAGATGTATCTGGATATATGTGGCCCTGGTTGGGATATTACAGCAGTTTTAGATCTATCTGGCTGTATGTGGCCCTGGTTGCGACATTGCAGCAGTTTTAGATCTATCTGGCTGTATGTGGCCCTGGTTGCGACATTGCATTCAATATTGCACAAAATAAACATTATAGACAAAACCAAGGTGTTTTTAGTGCCGCTGGCTATATGTGGCGCTGGTTGGGGTATTGCATTCAATATGCCATATTATACTTTCGAAATTATCATTTTAGGCACAACCAAGCAGTTTTACATGCATCTGGATATATGTGGCCCTGGTTGGGATATTTCATTCAATATGCCATAATATACTTACGAAATAATCAATTTAGGCACAGCCAAGCAGTTTTAGGTGCATCTGGTTATATTTGGGCCTGCTTGGGGATATTGCAGCAGCTTTAGATGTATCTGGATATATGTGGCCCTGGTTGGGATATTTCATTCAATATGCCATAATATACTTACGAAATTATCATTTTAGCCACAACCAAGCAGTTTTAGGTGCATCTGGTTATATTTGGGCCTGCTTGGGGATATTTCATTCAATATGCCATAATATACTTACGAAATAAACTATTTAGGCACAACCAAGCAGTTTTAGGTGCATTTGGCTACATGTGGCCCTGGTTGGGATATTGCAGCAGTTGTAGATTTATCTGGATATATGTGGACCTGGTTGGTATATTGCATTTAATATGTTATAATATACTTACGAAATTATCATTTTAGGCACAACCAAGCAGTTTTAGATGCATCTGGACATATGTGGCCCTGGTTGGGATATTGCATTTAATATGCCATAATATACTTACGAAATTATCATTTTAGGCACAACCAAGCAGTTTTAGATGCATCTGGATATATGTGGCCCTGGTTGGGATATTGCATTTAATATGCCATAATATACTTTCGAAATTAACCATTTATGCATAACCAAGCAGTTTTAGGTGCATCTGGCTACATGTGGCCCTGGTTGGGATATTGAAGCAGTTTTAGATGTATCTGGATATATGTGGCCCTGGATGGGATATTGCATTTAATATGCCATAATATACTTACGAAATTATCATTTTAGGCACAACCAAGCAGTTTTAGATGCATCTGGATATATGTGGCCCTGGTTGGGATATTGCATTTAATATGCCATAATATACTTACGAAATTAACCATTTATGCACAACCAAGCAGTTTTAGGTGCATCTGGCTACATGTGGCCCTGGTTGGGATATTGAAGCAGTTTTAGATGTATCTGGATATATGTGGCCCTGGTTGGGATATTGCATTTAATATGCCATAATATACTTTCGAAATTATCATTTTAGGCACAACCAAGCAGTTTTAGATGCATCTGGATATATGTGGCCCTGGTTGGGATATTACTTTCAATATGCCATAATATACTTTCGAAATTATCATTTTAGGAACAACCAAGCAGTTTTAGATGCATGTGGATATATGTAGCCCTGGTTGGGATATTTCATTCAATATGCCATAATATACTTACGAAATAATCAATTTAGGCACAGCCAATCAGTTTTAGGTGCATCTGGTTATATTTGGGCCTGCTTGGGGATATTGAAGCAGTTTTAGATGCATCTGGATATTTGTGGCCCTGGTTGGGATATTGCATTTAATATGCCATAATATACTTTCGAAATTAACCATTTATGCACAACCAAGCAGTTTTAGGTGCATCTGGCTACATGTGGCCCTGGTTGGGATATTGAAGCAGTTTTAGATGTATCTGGATATATGTGGCCCTGGTTGGGATATTGCATTTAATATGCCATAATATACTTTCGAAATTAACCATTTATGCACAACCAAGCAGTTTTAGGTGCATCTGGCTACATGTGGCCCTGGTTGGGATATTGAAGCAGTTTTAGATGTATCTGGATATATGTGGCCCTGGTTGGGATATTGCAGCAGTTGTAGATTTATCTGGATATATGTGGCCCTGGTTGGGATATTGCATTCAATATGCCATAATATACTTACGAAATAAACCATTTAGGCACAACCAAGCAGTTTTAGGTGCATTTGGCTACATGTGGCCCTGGTTGGGATATTGCATTCAATATGCCATATTATACTTTCGAAATTATCATTTTAGGCACAACCAAGCAGTTTTAGATGCATCTGGATATATGTGGCCCTGGTTGGGATATTGCATTTAATATGCCATAATATACTTTCGAAATTAACCATTTATGCACAACCAAGCAGTTTTAGGTGCATCTGGCTACATGTGGCCCTGGTTGGGATATTGAAGCAGTTTTAGATGTATCTGGATATATGTGGCCCTGGTTGGGATATTGCATTTAATATGCCATAATATACTTTCGAAATTATCATTTTAGGCACAACCAAGCAGTTTTAGATGCATCTGGATATATGTGGCCCTGGTTGGGATATTACTTTCAATATGCCATAATATACTTTCGAAATTATCATTTTAGGAACAACCAAGCAGTTTTAGATGCATGTGGATATATGTAGCCCTGGTTGGGATATTTCATTCAATATGCCATAATATACTTACGAAATAATCAATTTAGGCACAGCCAAGCAGTTTTAGGTGCATCTGGTTATATTTGGGCCTGCTTGGGGATATTGCATTCAATATGCCATAATATACTTACGAAATAAACCATTTAGGCACAACCAAGCAGTTTTAGGTGCATTTGGCTACATGTGGCCCTGGTTGGGATATTGCAGCAGTTTTAGATCTATCTGGCTGTATGTGGCCCTGGTTGCGACATTGCATTCAATATTGCACAAAATAAACATTATAGACAAAACCAAGATGTTTTTAGTGCCGCTGGCTATATGTGGCCCTGGTTGGGGTATTGCATTCAATATGCCATATTATACTTTCGAAATTATCATTTTAGGCACAACCAAGCAGTTTTACATGCATCTGGATATATGTGGCCCTGGTTGGGATATTTCATTCAATATGCCATAATATACTTTCGAAATTATCCATTTATGCACAACCAAGCAGTTTTAGGTGCATCTGGCTACATGTGGCCCTGGTTGGGATATTGAAGCAGTTTTAGAAGTATCTGGATATATGTGGCCCTGGTTGGGATATTGAAGCAGTTTTAGATGTATCTGGATATATGTGGCCCTGGTTGGGATATTGCATTTAATATGCCAAATATACTTACGAAATTATCATTTTAGGAACAACCAATCAGTTTTAGATGCATGTGGATATTAGTAGCCCTGGTTGGGATATTTCATTCAATATGCCATAATATACTTACGAAATAATCAATTTAGGCACAGCCAAGCAGTTTTAGGTGCATCTGGTTATATTTGGGCCTGCTTGGGGATATTGCAGCAGTTTTAGATGTATCTGGATATATGTGGCCCTGGTTGGGATATTTCATTCAGTATGCCATATTATACTTTCGAAATTATCATTTTAGGCACAACCAAGCAGTTTTAGGTGCATTTGGCTACATGTGGCCCTGGTTAGGATATTGCATTCAATATGCCATATTATACTTTCGAAATTATCATTTTAGGCACAACCAAGCAGTTTTAGATGCATCTGGATATATGTGGCCCTGGTTGGGATATTGCATTTAATATGCCATAATATACTTTCGAAATTATCATTTTAGGCACAACCAAGCAGTTTTAGATGCATCTGGATATATGTGGCCCTGGTTGGGATATTACTTTCAATATGCCATAATATACTTTCGAAATTATCATTTTAGGAACAACCAAGCAGTTTTAGATGCATGTGGATATATGTAGCCCTGGTTGGGATATTTCATTCAATATGCCATAATATACTTACGAAATAATCAATTTAGGCACAGCCAATCAGTTTTAGGTGCATCTGGTTATATTTGGGCCTGCTTGGGGATATTGAAGCAGTTTTAGATGTATCTGGATATATGTGGCCCTGGTTGGGATATTGCATTTAATATGCCATAATATACTTTCGAAATTATCATTTTAGGCACAACCAAGCAGTTTTAGATGCATCTGGATATATGTGGCCCTGGTTGGGATATTACTTTCAATATGCCATAATATACTTTCGAAATTATCATTTTAGGAACAACCAAGCAGTTTTAGATGCATGTGGATATATGTAGCCCTGGTTGGGATATTTCATTCAATATGCCATAATATACTTACGAAATAATCAATTTAGGCACAGCCAAGCAGTTTTAGGTGCATCTGGTTATATTTGGGCCTGCTTGGGGATATTGCATTCAATATGCCATAATATACTTACGAAATAAACCATTTAGGCACAACCAAGCAGTTTTAGGTGCATTTGGCTACATGTGGCCCTGGTTGGGATATTGAAGCAGTTTAAGATGTATCTGGATATATGTGGCCCTGGTTGGGATATTGCATTCAATATGCCATAATATACTTACGAAATAAACCATTTAGGCACAACCAAGCAGTTTTAGGTGCATTTGGCTACATGTGGCCCTGGTTGGGATATTGCATTCAATATGCCATATTATACTTTCGAAATTATCATTTTAGGCACAACCAAGCAGTTTTAGATGCATCTGGATATATGTGGCCCTGGTTGGGATATGCATTTAATATGCCATAATATACTTTCGAAATTAACCATTTATGCACAACCAAGCAGTTTTAGGTGCATCTGGCTACATGTGGCCCTGGTTGGGATATTGAAGCAGTTTTAGATGTATCTGGATATATGTGGCCCTGGTTGGGATATTGCATTTAATATGCCATAATATACTTTCGAAATTATCATTTTAGGCACTACCAAGCAGTTTTAGATGCATCTGGATATATGTGGCCCTGGTTGGGATATTGCAGCAGTTTTAGATCTATCTGGCTGTATGTGGCCCTGGTTGCGACATTGCATTCAATATTGCACAAAATAAACATTATAGACAAAACCAAGATGTTTTTAGTGCCGCTGGCTATATGTGGGCCTGCTTGGGATACTACTTTCAATATGCCATAATATACTTTCGAAATTATCATTTTAGGAACAACCAAGCAGTTTTAGATGCATGTGGATATATGTAGCCCTGGTTGGGATATTTCATTTAATATGCCATAATATACTTTCGAAATTAACCATTTATGCACAACCAAGCAGTTTTTGGTGCATCTGGCTACATGTGGCCCTGGTTGGGATATTGAAGCAGTTTTAGATGTATCTGGATATATGTGGCCCTGGTTGGGATATTGCATTTAATATGCCATAATATACTTACGAAATTATCATTTTAGTCACAACCAAGCAGTTTTAGATGCATCTGGATATATGTGGCCCTGGTTGGGATATTGCATTTAATATGCCATAATATACTTACGAAATTATCATTTTAGGCACAACCAAGCAGTTTTAGATGCATCTGGATATATGTGGCCCTGGTTGGGATATTACTTTCAATATGCCATAATATACTTTCGAAATTATCATTTTAGGAACAACCAAGCAGTTTTAGATGCATGTGGATATATGTAGCCCTGGTTGGGATATTGAAGCAGTTTTAGATGTATCTGGATATGTGTGGTCCTGGTTGGGATATTGCATTTAATATGCCATAATATACTAACGAAAATATCATTTTAGGCACAACCAAGCAGTTTTAGGTGCATCTGGTTATATTTGGGCCTGCTTGGGGATATTGCAGCAGTTTTAGATGTATCTGGATATATGTGGCCCTGGTTGGGATATTGCATTTAATATGCCATAATATACTAACGAAATTATCATTTTAGGCACAACCAAGCAGTTTTCGGTGCATCTGGCTACATGTGGCCCTGGTTGGGATATTGAAGCAGTTTAAGAAGTATCTGGATATATGTGGCCCTGGTTGGGATATTGAAGCAGTTTTAGATGTATCTGGATATATGTGGCCCTGGTTGGGATATTGCATTCAATATGCCATAATATACTAACGAAATTATCATTTTAGGCACAACCAAGCAGTTTTAGGTGCATCTGGCTACATATGGACCTGGTTGGGATATTGCAGCAGTTTTAGATCTATCTGGCTGTATGTGGCCCTGGTTGCGACATTGCATTCAATATTGCACAAAATAAACATTATAGACAAAACCAAGGTGTTTTTAGTGCCGCTGGCTATATGTGGCCCTGGTTGGGGTATTGCATCAATATGCCATATTATACTTTCGAAATTATCATTTTAGGCACAACCAAGCAGTTTTACATGCATCTGGATATATGTGGCCCTGGTTGGGATATTTCATTCAATATGCCATAATATACTTTCGAAATTATCCATTTATGCACAACCAAGCAGTTTTAGGTGCATCTGGCTACATGTGGCCCTGGTTGGGATATTGAAGCAGTTTTAGATGCATCTGGATATTTGTGGCCCTGGTTGGGATATTGCATTTAATATGCCATAATATACTTTCGAAATTAACCATTTATGCACAACCAAGCAGTTTTAGGTGCATCTGGCTACATGTGGCCCTGGTTGGGATATTGAAGCAGTTTTAGATGTATCTGGATATATGTGGCCCTGGTTGGGATATTGCATTCAATATGCCATAATATACTTACGAAATAAACCATTTAGGCACAACCAAGCAGTTTTAGGTGCATTTGGCTACATGTGGCCCTGGTTGGGATATTGCATTCAATATGCCATATTATACTTTCAAAATTATCATTTTAGGCACAACCAAGCAGTTTTAGATGCATCTGGATATATGTGGCCCTGGTTGGGATATTGCATTTAATATGCCATAATATACTTTCGAAATTAACCATTTATGCACAACCAAGCAGTTTTAGGTGCATCTGGCTACATGTGGCCCTGGTTGGGATATTACAGCAGTTTTAGATCTATCTGGCTGTATGTGGCCCTGGTTGCGACATTGCATTCAATATTGCACAAAATAAACATTATAGACAAAACCAAGGTGTTTTTAGTGCCGCTGGCTATATGTGGCGCTGGTTGGGGTATTGCATTCAATATGCCATATTATACTTTCTAAATTATCATTTTAGGCACAACCAAGCAGTTTTACATGCATCTGGATATATGTGGCCCTGGTTGGGATATTTCATTCAATATGCCATAATATACTTTCGAAATTATCCATTTATGCACAACCAAGCAGTTTTAGGTGCATCTGGCTACATGTGGCCCTGGTTGGGATATTGAAGCAGTTTTAGATGCATCTGGATATTTGTGGCCCTGGTTGGGATATTGCATTTAATATGCCATAATATACTTTCGAAATTAACCATTTATGCACAACCAAGCAGTTTTAGGTGCATCTGGCTACATGTGGCCCTGGTTGGGATATTGAAGCAGTTTTAGATGTATCTGGATATATGTGGCCCTGGTTGGGATATTGCATTCAATATGCCATAATATACTTACGAAATAAACCATTTAGGCACAACCAAGCAGTTTTAGGTGCATTTGGCTACATGTGGCCCTGGTTGGGATATTGCATTAAATATGCCATATTATACTTTCGAAATTATCATTTTAGGCACAACCAAGCAGTTTTAGATGCATCTGGATATATGTGGCCCTGGTTGGGATATTGCATTTAATATGCCATAATATACTTTCGAAATTAACCATTTATGCACAACCAAGCAGTTTTAGGTGCATCTGGTTATATTTGGGCCTGCTTGGGGATATTGCAGCAGCTTTAGATGTATCTGGATATATGTGGCCCTGGTTGGGATATTACAGCAGTTTTAGATCTATCTGGCTGTATGTGGCCCTGGTTGCGACATTGCAGCAGTTTTAGATCTATCTGGCTGTATGTGGCCCTGGTTGCGACATTGCATTCAATATTGCACAAAATAAACATTATAGACAAAACCAAGGTGTTTTTAGTGCCGCTGGCTATATGTGGCGCTGGTTGGGGTATTGCATTCAATATGCCATATTATACTTTCGAAATTATCATTTTAGGCACAACCAAGCAGTTTTAGATGCATCTGGATATATGTGGCCCTGGTTGGGATATTTCATTCAATATGCCATAATATACTTACGAAATAATCAATTTAGGCACAGCCAAGCAGTTTTAGGTGCATCTGGTTATATTTGGGCCTGCTTGGGGATATTGCAGCAGCTTTAGATGTATCTGGATATATGTGGCCCTGGTTGGGATATTTCATTCAATATGCCATAATATACTTACGAAATTATCATTTTAGCCACAACCAAGCAGTTTTAGGTGCATCTGGTTATATTTGGGCCTGCTTGGGGATATTTCATTCAATATGCCATAATATACTTACGAAATAAACTATTTAGGCACAACCAAGCAGTTTTAGGTGCATTTGGCTACATGTGGCCCTGGTTGGGATATTGCAGCAGTTGTAGATTTATCTGGATATATGTGGACCTGGTTGGTATATTGCATTTAATATGTTATAATATACTTACGAAATTATCATTTTAGGCACAACCAAGCAGTTTTAGATGCATCTGGACATATGTGGCCCTGGTTGGGATATTGCATTTAATATGCCATAATATACTTACGAAATTATCATTTTAGGCACAACCAAGCAGTTTTAGATGCATCTGGATATATGTGGCCCTGGTTGGGATATTGCATTTAATATGCCATAATATACTTTCGAAATTAACCATTTATGCATAACCAAGCAGTTTTAGGTGCATCTGGCTACATGTGGCCCTGGTTGGGATATTGAAGCAGTTTTAGATGTATCTGGATATATGTGGCCCTGGATGGGATATTGCATTTAATATGCCATAATATACTTACGAAATTATCATTTTAGGCACAACCAAGCAGTTTTAGATGCATCTGGATATATGTGGCCCTGGTTGGGATATTGCATTTAATATGCCATAATATACTTACGAAATTAACCATTTATGCACAACCAAGCAGTTTTAGGTGCATCTGGCTACATGTGGCCCTGGTTGGGATATTGAAGCAGTTTTAGATGTATCTGGATATATGTGGCCCTGGTTGGGATATTGCATTTAATATGCCATAATATACTTTCGAAATTATCATTTTAGGCACAACCAAGCAGTTTTAGATGCATCTGGATATATGTGGCCCTGGTTGGGATATTACTTTCAATATGCCATAATATACTTTCGAAATTATCATTTTAGGAACAACCAAGCAGTTTTAGATGCATGTGGATATATGTAGCCCTGGTTGGGATATTTCATTCAATATGCCATAATATACTTACGAAATAATCAATTTAGGCACAGCCAATCAGTTTTAGGTGCATCTGGTTATATTTGGGCCTGCTTGGGGATATTGAAGCAGTTTTAGATGCATCTGGATATTTGTGGCCCTGGTTGGGATATTGCATTTAATATGCCATAATATACTTTCGAAATTAACCATTTATGCACAACCAAGCAGTTTTAGGTGCATCTGGCTACATGTGGCCCTGGTTGGGATATTGAAGCAGTTTTAGATG
>JBAMCE010000536.1:0-14495 GCA_037075305.1 Drosophila kanekoi
TATATGCTAGATCCCATTAAGATCGGACCACTATATCATATAGCTGCCATAGGAACGATCGGTTGAAAATTAAGTTTTTGTATGAAAAAACATTTTGTTTTTCAAGATATCTTGACCAAACTCGGCATTTATAAGTTTTACTAAGCTCGTCGTATATATGCTAGATCCTATTAAGATCGGACCACTATATCATATAGCTGCCATAGGAACGATCGGTTGAAAATTAAGATTTTGTATGAAAAAACATTTTGTTTTTCAAGATATCTTCACCAACCTCGGCATTTATTAGTTTTACTAAGCTCCTCATATATATGCAAAATCATATTAAGATCGGACCACTATATCATATAGCTGCCATAGGAACGATCGGTTGAAAATTAAGTTTTTGTATGAAAAAACATTTTGTTTTTCAAGATATCTTCACCAACCTCGGCATTTATTAGTTTTACTAAGCTCGTCATATATATGCAAAATCCTTTTAAGATCGGACCACTATATCATATAGCTGCCATACGAACGATCGGTCGAAAACTAGGTTTTTGATTAAAAGCCTTTTTTGTTTATCAAGATACCTTCACCAAGCTCGGCATTAACCATTTTCTCGGCATTAAAAGGTTGCAAGGGTATTAGATCTTCGGCGTGCCGAAGATAGCCTTTCTTCCTCGTTTTATGATATGTTGGTTTGCTTAAAAGCTTTAATGGTATTTTCTCGCCTTCATTCATTTGCATTCCTACATTTTTTAATACACTTTTCGGAGTAGTATAGTATATAAATATAAAATCCTCGGAACTCGCTATTTTTTCATTTAGTTCAGATATTATTTTTTCACAATATTCTTTCAGATTCTTCTCGCTACTCGTAGACTGAGTGATAATACTCTTTTCTAGATTTAAGTTTTCTTTTCTAATGAGCGTTTGCAAGTCTTGTGCTAATCCAACGACCTTACTTTCCAAAAAATTATAGTTAACTGCGTCCTTTTCTTGAATCAGGTTCCCAACGTTTTTAAGAAGTTTACTCTGGATATCAATGTTTTGATCGTTATCCATTAACAGCCCCAAGAATTTAGCACCATTTTTCCTCAAATTCTTAGTATTGTATTTATCACTTGAAAAGTGACCAATCTTGTCTACTGACATGTTGTGAATAACTAAATCATTGAATATTTATTATATTTATAATAGCTCTATTGTCTTAAGTCAACCTTTCAACAATGTAATTGACTTCCTAATTTTAGCATTTTCCTTATTAATATACTCTCTCAACGCAATATTATCAGTATTGATATAAGTAATCAAAAACGTCTTAAGTTCATTTAAGCTATTTGTATTTATACTCTTTAATTTAACATTTTCACGTATAAGATATTCTCTCAATTTATTATATTCACTATCAATATATACGCAAATAGTTTTTTAATTTTTGTAAGATTTTCTCAAAACTTATATTGTTCTCTTCAAGTTTTCCAAAAATCGTATTATTATATAAATTAATATCACTTCTCAGTTTTGGAATTTAAATAAAAACTTTATTTAAACATTCGTTTATAGATTTCTCAACTTCATCAACTTTATTTTGTATGAGAAATCCAAATCCAAATCCTCTTTTGATTTGTAAAATATATTTTGAACATAAAGTTTATTGTCAACAGAATCTCACTTTTTAGCTAAGGAGTAATGTCAAAACTTGTCGATGCTCATTTTAATAATGTCAGTTAAATACAAATATTTTTCCCTTTTATAAATGTATTCGATAATTTTTGCTTCCCGAAGTTCTTCAACTTTTGAAATTATCTCATTGTTATGATTACTATGACCAGCTGTTTGTGAGGGGATTAGAAGCTTTAATCGATCAACAATTTCATTCGGATCATCCCAGTAAATATAGTTTGGTTTATTTGTATTGAGCTTCATTATACCACTTCCGGATACATATGGTTTTGATTGATTTGGAATTGATATGGCAATTGGTACTGTTTTATGAAAAAGAACTTTTTGAGATAATTTTGGAAAAAGATTCTTAATTATAGTTAAAACGATTTACTTCAAGTTGTCCATCAGGTTTGTTATGTTTTCTGTGAGCAGAAGTTTTTATTAGAATATCTTTATAATTTTGTAAATCTAGATCGGTATAATTCTGGGGAGTATTTTCATAAATTATAGAATATAAGCATGAGATCCCATGTTTCACCACTGTCTAGAATAAATTTTTCTTCTGATATATGAATAATAGAATTTCCTAACCTTAATTCACCATTTAAATCTTTATATGGTCCATACGCTCTATCTAGTATCTTTTTTCTAGCTAATTCACTTAGATTGCAAGTAGAGCTGATTAACTGTGATATCATTAACATCATCATCATCATCATCCGCATCAGCATAGTCATCAGTTTGATTTATTCTTGTATTATTATTATATTATTAGCATCAATAAAATCATCATCATCATAAATATTCTCATCATCTAGTTTCCGTCGTATAAAATGCGAACTATCTAACTCTGGCTTAATTCTAGTATTTGAAATAAGTGGCGTGTAGGACTTCTCTTCTTTCTTCGGTTTGAAAAATGTATTATTTAAATTATTGCTCTTAGTAACGAGTTTCTGCAATGGTTCTGTTATGGGCTTTAATGTTTCTTCCAGTTGTAAAGCGGATTCAGCTTAACCTAATTATTTATTTTGAAATTTTTTTTTCAAAACATTTCTAGTCTTTGAAAATTCCTTTAGTAAATTCTCATCCATTTTCTGATCTGCTATACAGTTTAAGAGCAGTAACTTATCTGCTATTCGGTTTTATAGCAGTTAAACAGCCTGTTATGAACGGTTTTATAGCAGTTAAACAGCCTGTTAAGAATAGCTGATATATATATATATATATATATTTTCTATTTGTTCTGTAAAAATCAGTTATTGTTTTTTTGTCTTTAATCGTGCAAGTTCCAGCTGTTAGCGCACCACAAAGCCCCAGTACCATGGATGTGTACAACCTGCCAGCACTGAGGCCGCGGGAGTGAGTGCACGAGCCAGCACATTGACAGGAGCGCCAAGCCCAAGCACGCAACTCTCAAGTACGCAAGGCATGGATTTGATAAAGAGAGTCGCTGCGCTAGAGCACGAGTTGCAGAGGCCAAAAACTGGTCAAGCACATGTGAGTATAGTTACTGATCCCGTTAGGTTGAGTAATGCTGCCGCCATCTTTCATCGGAGCTTTGAGCGGAGAGCCATCGTCGAGTGGAAGTTTGAGTGAAACTGCAACTATGAGTGTAGTCCCAAATTCAAAAGTAAGTTTGAGTGAAACTACAATTTTGAGCGGAACTGCCATTTTGAGCAGATCGTCATCTTTGGGTGAGGCACTGCCTACGTCATTGAGTGGAAATTTGGAAACATATTTGCAAATGGTAGAACGGGCTACAGTTATGGATAACTGCTCTATAACATCAAGCCGCTCTGCAGGCATTGCACAGCCAACGCTCAGCTTCACTCCGGCACAGGAGAACCAACAAGTGATAATTTTGGAGCCAACGCAGGAAACTGGGAAGTTTGCATGGACGACTCCCAGGAACGATGTATGCCTGCCACGCAAATTACCAGATCTACCCGAGTTTGGAGGCCAACCTGAGGATTGGCCTATTTTCTTCTGCACGTTTACGGAAACAACTTTGGCGTACAACTGTACGAATCTGGAGAATAACCAGTGATTGTTGAAGGCACTCAAAGGAGAAGCACGTGATACCGTGAAGTCGTTGCTCATACATCGCGGGAATGTGAACAACGTAATGGAACAATTACATTTCAGATATGGCCGCCCAGAACAGCTAATACGCAGCCAGCTAATTAGTATTCGAGAGGTGCAGGCAATTCAGGAGCACAGCATAGCTAAAATCGTGCCATATGCTACACGTTAAATTAAATTAATCTAAAGAAAAACGAGGAAGAAAGGCTATCTTCGGCACGCCGAAAATCTAATACCCTTGCAACCTTTTAATGCCGAGAAAATGGTTAATGCCGAGTTTGGTGAAGGTATCTTGATAAATAAAAAATGCTTTTATTCAAAAACCTAGTTTTCGACCGATCGTTCCTATGGCAGATGTATGGTCCGATGTAAATACAATTTTGCAAAAATGAAGGGAGCATAGTGAAATCTTGAAATGCCGAGTTTGGTCAAGATATCTTGAAAAACAAAATGTTTTTTCATACAAAAACATAATTTTCGAGCGATCGTTCCTATGACAGCTATATGATATAGTGGTCCGATCTTAATAGGATTTTGCATATATATGAGGCATATATAAAGAGACCAGTTCGCATAGAAACAGACAGACGGACAGACGGACATGGCTATATCGACTCGACTGTTGATGCTGATCAAGAATATATATACTCAATGGGGTCGGAGATGTCTCCTTCTATGCGTTACACATTTCACGACAAAATTATAATACCCTCTGCAAGGGTATAAATATTAGAATATCATAACAAAAAGAGGTATTTTAGGAGATGAAACATGGCGAACAAAATAAACTACTGCCCAGATACAAGAAACAGGTAGTTAAAAAAGACAGGAAATAAAGTAAAAATAAACAATCGGGATCGTATTATTCATAAAGATTATATAAAATTCAAACTTTTTTTTATGTACTTTTAGAATGCACATTTTATGTATTTTCTTTGTCTTATTGCCGTTTTGCGGTTCAGACTAATTAATTATTCAAATGATGGCTGCTTGATGTTACAGAGAAAATTTTTTTATATGAAGCATTCGGAGAACTGTTTCAAATTATTAATCTGAGTTTTTATAATGATATTTTTGAAAAAGATCCAAAATTCTTCAAAAATGGAAACAATACCATTGATTGGGAAATCACCTAGGAATTTAATTTAATCAAGACACTCCTTTCTCAACTTAACCCTGACAAAATTGCCAAACGTAGTATCAATGAATTAGGCACCATTTTTAAATGTATCACAGCAACAACAGACCATGATGATATGATAACTATCCAATCTAAAATCAATGATCTTGTTCAAAACAATAATAAGCAAAATCAAAAAAATTCTGCAATTTCCAAAGAAGTCACTAAAATCAAATCAAATTAAAAAGGTATTAAAATTATTCAGGGATCACTTTTAAAAAAATATCGACCTAAGTTGTCACTTCACTTGCAAAATCTGCTGGACACTATTACATTTTCGAAAGCGAGAATATTAAGCCCAAAATTTTAAGCAAACAAGACATGATGAATATATTCAATCACGAAACCCTGAATATCACTCTAATAGACCTTTTAGACATTTCCTATTTTTCGACTGTTTCATACCAAGGCTTAATCATAGTTTTTATAAAATACCCAACTATTAATTATAATTGTAAGTTATATCACGCTAAAGCCTTATCCCAGACAGATGGAAAATTATTTGTAAATGATAAAATTGCTAAATGTAATAATACTTCTTACCTTATCGAACATTTTAAAAGAAAAATATATAATAGTTTTGCCCACATCAAATTTGACGCAAATTGCTTTGTAAACCTCCTTAATAAACAAGTTACAAGTTGTACAAAAATATCCGAAAACGAGGAAGAAAGGCTATCTTCGGCACGCCGAAGATCTAATACCCTTGCAACCTTTTAATGCCGAGAAAATGGTTAATGCCGAGCTTGGTGAAGGTATCTTGATAAACAAAAAAGGCTTTTAATCAAAAACCTAGTTTTCGACCGATCGTTCCTATGGCAGCTATATGATATAGTGGTCCGATCTTAATAGGATCTAGCATATATGTGAGGAGCTTAGTAAAACTAATAAATGCCGAGTTTGGTCAAGATATCTTGAAAAACAAAATGTTTTTTCATACAAAATCTTAATTTTCGACCGATCGTTCCTATGGCAGCTATATGATATAGTGGTCCGATCTTAATAGGATTTTGCATATATATGAGAAGCTTAGTAAAACTAATAAATGTCGAGTTTGGTCAAGATATCTTGAAACACAAAATGTTTTTTCATACAAAAACTTAATTTTCGACCGATCGTTCCTATGGCAGCTATATGATATAGTGGTCCGATCTTAAAAGGATTTTGCATATATATGAGCCATATATAAAGAGACTAGTTCGCATAGAAACAGACAGACGGATGAAGTCGCTGAAACAGATATTGAAGATGAGGAAGACGATATATTTAATAATAGACATCATTATTTGCATAAAGCTCAACTAATAATATCATCAGATAGTGAGGAAGAACTATTTGGATACCAAAATTTATTTGATTAATAAAATTATAATAAATATTTTACAAAACTATATCCTTCTTGTTTATTCTATTTTCATTAAAGAAGTTTTGCGAATAACTTTTTTAAAATTCATCAATCGAATTTTCAAATCTTTAGAATTCTTCAACAATTTTAACTGATTCAACCTCTCCTCGTTTACCATTATCCTTTCAGCTTCGTAAACAGGTAATTTTCAGATGACGAAGTTCATAACTACTGTTATAAGTACACCTTTTTGTTGAGACATATTCATCATATTGAAGCATAAAATGTCTATAAAACGGTATATTACTCTCAAAAATTCCAGAAATGTTTGCTTCTTTCTGTATTAGCTCTTGAGCTACTATAATTAATATATAAAAAAAAAAACGCGATAAAATAATAATGATTGCAATATTCATTTTATATCAAATTTATTACCCAAACCTAGTCATAACTCTAGTTTCAAAAGAAAACATTTTCATATAAAATTCTTTATTTTTTAATTTTCTTTTTTTTTCATATTATTACATAAAGTTTTACATTTAAATGATTCTTCTTACTTATGATTTGAAAAAGGTAATAAAGAAAAATTGTGATAAAATGGTTAAATTTGGTGATAACCATTTTATCACCATTTTTCTTTATTACCTTCTCAACTAAGTAGGTATCGGGAAAGCGAGTTTTCTTTAATTCGTGAGAATAGAATCCTTCTTTAAGTGGAGTTCCTTGATAATCTTCTAATATATATGTTGTCGATGAGGGTGTTCTTCACTTAGTAAGTTTTAAAAATTTCTGTCGTCCAATTCGGAAGTATATCCCTTCTCAAAGATATGTTTATACTTACTAATGCGTACATTATCACCTACATGAAATCGTGATGCGGTAAATATATTTTTTTAACTGTAGACCGTGCTTAATTTAATTAATTTACTTTGATTGGGAATATTTTGATCGTTCGATGATATCTTCTATTATATTCATCAATTAGGTCTTGATAAATTCCAATCAATTGATATGTACCATTAACACTAAATTCTTACCCCATCATATATTTGAGCGTTCTATTGAATCGTTCAACTATTGAGGCTTTTACCCCACTATATGATTGATATTAAATTTATTCAGTAAGTAAGTAATTAAGTTCTTGTTAAGAAATTCTTTTCCATCATCGGTTTGTAAGTTCTTTGTACAAGTACTAAGAATTTAAAATTTACAAATATTTAACATCGCCTTTGTAACGTCTTGAGCATTTTTGCTTTTGCGTGCTATACCCCAGGCGTATTTGGAAAATGTATCGATAACAGTTAATAGGAATCAAAAATTTTTATTTGATGATATATAATTTCCCATTTCCACCAAATCTGCCTGCCAATGATCATCGATTCCTTTCATAATAACCCTTCTAATCTCTACATTTTTTCGCGCTGGTCCATGCAACTCATTAACTATCCCCCTCTTTTTTTTATTTATTTATTTATTTTATTATTGGTCGACAAAACGAGTGTCTTCCTCATTATTCATATTATACATACAGTAGATAATGGACTTATATGCTAAAAGCCTAGTTAGAAAACACAGTTCTCTAAATAGCATCACCGACCGATGGAGGTGTTTTATTTGGCAGCCCGGCCAGCTGTGCCCCTTTTCACAGCTACATTTGTCAGTGACGCTATAAGAGCCTACATCAAAGATGAAGGGTGTAATTGGGAAAAAAGTGTTCTTATGTAAAATTAAAAATAATCTTAGTTTGCTATGTTAATTAATAAAATACAATAAATAGGAAAAAAGAAAGTAAGAAGATTGTTAATAAAGTAAAGACATGTAAGCTAGATAGATATATAGAGTGTTAAGTAGATAGGATAGAGAGAAAAGTAATGGGAAATCACCGACCCGGTATTTCTTGCTCATGGTGGTGGTGGTGGTGTGTGTTTTTTTATACCCTTGCAAAGGTTATTATAATTTTGTCGTGAAATGTGTAACGCATAGAAGGAGACATCTCCGACCCCATAAAGTATATATATTCTTGATCAGCATCAACAGTCGAGTCGATATAGCCATGTCCGTCTGTCCGGCTGTCTGTTTCTATGCGAACTAGTCTCTCAGTTTTAAAGCTATCTTAATGAAACTTTACAGAAGTCCCTTTTTCTGTTGCACGCAGCACATATGTCAAAACCAGCTGGATCTGACTACTATATCATATAGCTGCCATAGGAAAGATCGGTCGAAAATTAAGCTTTTGTAGAAAAAAACATTTTGTGTTTCAAGATATCTTGACCAAACTCGGCATTTATTAGTTTTACTAAGCTCTTCATATATATGCAAAATCCTGTTAAGATCGCACCACTATATCATATAGCTGCCATACCAACGATCGGTCGAAAATTAAGTTTTTGTATGAAAAAACATTTTGTTTTTCAAGATATCTTGACCAAACTCGGCATTTATTAGTTTTACTAAGCTCCTCACATATATGCTAGATCCTATTAAGATCGGACCACTATATCATATAGCTGCCATAGGAACGATCGGTCGAAAACTAGGTTTTTGATTAAAAGCCTTTTTTGTTTATCAAGATACCTTCACCAAGCTCGGCATTAACCATTTTCTCGGCATTAAAAGGTTGCAAGGGTATTAGATCTTCGGCGTGCCGAAGATAGCCTTTCTTCCTCGTTTTCGGATATTTTTGTACAACTTGTAACTTGTTTATTAAGGAGGTTTACAAAGCAATTTGCGTCAAATTTGATGTGGGCAAAACTATTATATATTTTTCTTTTAAAATGTTCGATAAGGTAAGAAGTATTATTACATTTAGCAATTTTATCATTTACAAATAATTTTCCATCTGTCTGGGATAAGGCTTTAGCGTGATATAACTTACAATTATAATTAATAGTTGGGTATTTTATAAAAACTATGATTAAGCCTTGGTATGAAACAGTCGAAAAATAGGAAATGTCTAAAAGGTCTATTAGAGTGATATTCAGGGTTTCGTGATTGAATATATTCATCATGTCTTGTTTGCTTAAAATTTTGGGCTTAATATTCTTGCTTTCGAAAATGTAATAGTGTCCAGCAGATTTTGCAAGTGAAGTGACAACTTAGGTCGATATTTTTTTAAAAGTGATCCCTGAATAATTTTAATACCTTTTTAATTTGATTTGATTTTAGTGACTTCTTTGGAAATTGCAGAATTTTTTTGATTTTGCTTATTATTGTTTTGAACAAGATCATTGATTTTAGATTGGATAGTTATCATATCATCATGGTCTGTTGTTGCTGTGATACATTTAAAAATGGTGCCTAATTCATTGATACTACGTTTGGCAATTTTGTCAGGGTTAAGTTGAGAAAGGAGTGTCTTGATTAAATTAAATTCCGAGGTGATTTCCCAATCAATGGTATTGTTTCCATTTTTGAAGAATTTTGGATCTTTTTCAAAAATATCATTATAAAAACTCAGATTAATAATTTGAAACAGTTCTCCGAATGCTTCATATAAAAAAATTTTCTCTGTAACATCAAGCAGCCATCATTTGAATAATTAATTAGTCTGAACCGCAAAACGGCAATAAGACAAAGAAAATACATAAAATGTGCATTCTAAAAGTACATAAAAAAAAGTTTGAATTTTATATAATCTTTATGAATAATACGATCCCGATTGTTTATTTTTACTTTATTTCCTGTCTTTTTTAACTACCTGTTTCTTGTATCTGGGCAGTAGTTTATTTTGTTCGCCATGTTTCATCTCCTAAAATACCTCTTTTTGTTATGATATTCTAATATTTATACCCTTGCAGAGGGTATTATAATTTTGTCGTGAAATGTGTAACGCATAGAAGGAGACATCTCCGACCCCATTGAGTATATATATTCTTGATCAGCATCAACAGTCGAGTCGATATAGCCATGTCCGTCTGTCCGTCTGTCTGTTTCTATGCGAACTAGTCTCTTTATATATGCCTCATATATATGCAAAATCCTATTAAGATCGGACCACTATATCATATAGCTGTCATAGGAACGATTGCTCGAAAATTATGTTTTTGTATGAAAAAACATTTTGTTTTTCAAGATATCTTGACCAAACTCGGCATTTCAAGATTTCACTATGCTCCCTTCATTTTTGCAAAATTGTATTTACATCGGACTATTATACCATACATCTGCCATAGGAACGGTCGGTCGAAAACTAGGTTTTTGAATAAAAGCATTTTTTTTTATCAAGATACCTTCACCAAACTCGGCATTAACCATTTTCTCGGCATTAAAAGGTTGCAAGGGTATTAGATTTTCGGCGTGCCGAAGATAGCCTTTCTTCCTCGTTTTTCTTTAGATTAATTTAATTTAACGTGTAGCATATGGCACGATTTTAGCTATGCTGTGCTCCTGAATTGCCTGCACCTCTCGAATACTAATTAGCTGGCTGCGTATTAGCTGTTCTGGGCGGCCATATCTGAAATGTAATTGTTCCATTACGTTGTTCACATTCCCGCGATGTATGAGCAACGACTTCACGGTATCACGTGCTTCTCCTTTGAGTGCCTTCAACAATCACTGGTTATTCTCCAGATTCGTACAGTTGTACGCCAAAGTTGTTTCCGTAAACGTGCAGAAGAAAATAGGCCAATCCTTAGGTTGGCCTCCAAACTCGGGTAGATCTGGTAATTTGCGTGGCAGGCATACATCGTTCCTGGGAGTCGTCCATGCAAACTTCCCAGTTTCCTGCGTTGGCTCCAAAATTATCACTTGTTGGTTCTCCTGTGCCGGAGTGAAGCTGAGCGTTGGCTGTGCAATGCCTGCAGAGCGGCTTGATGTTATAGAGCAGTTATCCATAACTGTAGCCCGTTCTACCATTTGCAAATATGTTTCCAAATTTCCACTCAATGACGTAGGCAGTGCCTCACCCAAAGATGACGATCTGCTCAAAATGGCAGTTCCGCTCAAAATTGTAGTTTCACTCAAACTTACTTTTGAATTTGGGACTACACTCATAGTTGCAGTTTCACTCAAACTTCCACTCGACGATGGCTCTCCGCTCAAAGCTCCGATGAAAGATGGCGGCAGCATTACTCAACCTAACGGGATCAGTAACTATACTCACATGTGCTTGACCAGTTTTTGGCCTCTGCAACTCGTGCTCTAGCGCAGCGACTCTCTTTATCAAATCCATGCCTTGCGTACTTGAGAGTTGCGTGCTTGGGCTTGGCGCTCCTGTCAATGTGCTGGCTCGTGCACTCACTCCCGCGGCCTCAGTGCTGGCAGGTTGTACACATCCATGGTACTGGGGCTTTGTGGTGCGCTAACAGCTGGAACTTGCACGATTAAAGACAAAAAAACAATAACTGATTTTTACAGAACAAATAGAAAATATATATATATATATATATCAGCTATTCTTAACAGGCTGTTTAACTGCTATAAAACCGTTCATAACAGGCTGTTTAACTGCTATAAAACCGAATAGCAGATAAGTTACTGCTCTTAAACTGTATAGCAGATCAGAAAATGGATGAGAATTTACTAAAGGAATTTTCAAAGACTAGAAATGTTTTGAAAAAAAAATTTCAAAATATATAATTAGGTTAAGCTGAATCCGCTTTACAACTGGAAGAAACATTAAAGCCCATAACAGAACCATTGCAGAAACTCGTTACTAAGAGCAATAATTTAAATAATACATTTTTCAAACCGAAGAAAGAAGAGAAGTCCTACACGCCACTTATTTCAAATACTAGAATTAAGCCAGAGTTAGATAGTTCGCATTTTAGACGACGGAAACTAGATGATGAGAATATTTATGATGATGATGATTTTATTGATGCTAATAATATAATAATAATACAACAATAAATCAAACTGATGACTATGCTGATGCGGATGATGATGATGATGATGTTAATGATATCACAGTTAATCAGCTCTACTTGCAATCTAAGTGAATTAGCTAGAAAAAAGATACTTGACAGAGCGTATGGACCATATAAAGATTTAAATGGTGAATTAAGGTTAGGAAATTCTATTATTCATATATCAGAAGAAAAATTTATTCTAGACAGTGGTGAAACATGGGATCTCATGCTTATATTCTATAATTTATGAAAATACTCCCCAGAATTATACCGATCTAGATTTACAAAATTATAAAGATATTCTAATAAAAACTTCTGCTCACAGAAAACATAACAAACCTGATGGACAACTTGAAGTAAATCGTTTTAACTATAATTAAGAATCTTTTTCCAAAATTATCTCAAAAAGTTCTTTTTCATAAAACAGTACCAATTGCCATATCAATTCCAAATCAATCAAAACCATATGTATCCGGAAGTGGTATAATGAAGCTCAATACAAATAAACCAAACTATATTTACTGGGATGATCCGAATGAAATTGTTGATCGATTAAAGCTTCTAATCGCCTCACAAACAGCTGGTCATAGTAATCATAACAATGAGATAATTTCAAAAGTTGAAGAACTTCGGGAAGCAAAAATTATCGAATACATTTATAAAAGGGAAAAATATTTGTATTTAACTGACATTATTAAAATGAGCATCGACAAGTTTTGACATTACTCCTTAGCTAAAAAGTGAGATTCTGTTGACAATAAACTTTATGTTCAAAATATATTTTACAAATCAAAAGAGGATTTGGATTTCTCATACATAATAAAGTTGATGAAGTAGAGAAATCTATAAACGAATGTTTAAATAAAGTTTATATTGAAATTCCAAAACTGAGAAGTGATATAAATTTATATAATAATACGATTTTTGGAAAACTTGAAGAGAACAATATAAGTTTTGAGAAAATCTTACAAAAATTAAAAAATATTTGCGTATATATTGATAGTGAATATAATAAATTGAGAGAATATCTTATACGTGAAAATGTTAAATTAAAGAGTATAAATACAAATAGCTTAAATGAACTTATGACGTTTTTGATTACTTATATCAATACTGATAATATTGCGTTGAGAGAGTATATTAATAAGGAAAATGCTAAAATTAGGAAGTCAATTACATTGTTGAAAGGTTGACTTAAGACAATAGAGCTATTATAAATATAATAAATATTCAATGATTTAGTTATTCACAACATGTCCGTAGACAAGTTTGGTCACTTTTCAAGTGATAAATACAATACTGAGAATTTTAAGAAAATTTGAACTAAATTTTTGTGGCTGTTTATGGATAACGATCAAAACATTGATATCCAGAGTAAACTTCTTAAAAACGTTGGGAACCTGATTCAAGAAAAGGACGCAGTTAACTATCGTTTTTTGGAAAGTAAGGTCGTTGGATTAGCACAAGACTTGCAAACGCTTATTAGAAAAGAAAACTTAAATCTAGAAAAGAGTATTATCACTTAGTCTACGAGTAGCGAGCAGAATCTGAAAGAATATTGTGAAAAAATAATAGCTGAACTAAATGAAAAAATAGCGAGTTCCGAGGATTTTATATTTATATACTATACTACTCCGAAAAGTGTATTAAAAAATGTAGGAATGCAAATGAATGAAGGCGAGAAAATACCATTAAAGCTTTTAAGCAAACCAACATATCATAAAACGAGGAAGAAAGGCTATCTTCGGCACGCCGAAGATCTAATACCCTTGCAACCTTTTAATGCCGAGAAAATGGTTAATGCCGAGCTTGGTGAAGGTATCTTGATAAACAAAAAAGGCTTTTAATCAAAAACCTAGTTTTCGACCGATCGTTCGTATGGCAGCTATATGATATAGTGGTCCGATCTTAAAAGGATTTTGCATATATATGAGGAGCTTAGTAAAACTTATAAATGCCGAGTTTGGTCAAGATATCTTGAAAAAAAAATGTTTTTTCATACGAAAATCTTAATTTTCGACCGATCGTTCCTATGGCAGCTATATGATATAGTGGTCCGATCTTAATATGATTTACATATATATGAGGAGCTTGGTAAAACCAATAAATGCCGAGGCTGGTGAAGATATCTTGAAAAACAAAATGTTTTTTCAAACAAAAACTTAATTTTCAACCGATCGTTCCTATGGCAGCTATATGATATAGTGGTCCGATCTTAATAGGATCTAGCATAAATATGAGGAGCTTAGTAAAACTAATAAATGCCGAGTTTGGTCAAGATATCTTGAAAAACAAAATGTTTTTTCATACAAAAACTTAATTTTCGACCGATCGTTCCTATGGCAGCTATATGATATAGTGGTCCGATCTTAATGGGATCTAGCATATA
>JBAMCE010000537.1:0-47500 GCA_037075305.1 Drosophila kanekoi
AAAGGTATAACATTTAAAAATCAGACGTTATTTACCCGAGATATTCAAAAAAATCATCAAAAAAGTTTTGATTTTCGAACCGACCCTCGATTTTGATCAAAAACGTGATGTAACCCCTTGCCATTTTGACGATTTGGGTCAAAATTTAGGTTTTCACACTTTTGATGCCAATCGATAGTTCTGATCCTTACGAGTCCAAAATGGTATAAAATTCCAAAATCGGACAATTTTTGGCCGAGATATTGCAAAAAATCATCAAAGAAGGTGTACTTTACAAACCATTCGAATTTTGGTCTACAAATTTTTTGAACCAACCGATTTTTGATTTGTTTGAATGCCAATTGATAGTAGGGTTCCGTACGAATTCAAAAAGGTATAACATTTAAAAATCAGACGTTATTTACCCGAGATATTCAAAAAAAATCATCAAAAAAGTTTTGATTTTCGAACCGACCCTCGATTTTGATCAAAAACGTGATGTAACCCCTTGCCATTTTGACGATTTGGGTCAAAATTTAGGTTTTCACACTTTTGATGCCAATCGATAGTACTGATCCTTACGAGTCCAAAATGGTATAAAATTCCAAAATCGGACAATTTTTGGCCGAGATATTCCAAAAAATCATCAAAGAAGGTGTACTTTACAAACCATTCGGATTTTGGTCTACAACTTTTTTGAACCAACCGATTTTTGATTTGTTTGAAGGCCAATTGATAGTAGGGTTCCGTACGAATTCAAAAAGGTATAACATTTAAAAATCAGACGTTATTTACCCGAGATATTCAAAAAAAATCATCAAAAAAGTTTTGATTTTCGAACCGACCCTCGATTTTGATCAAAAACGTGATGTAACCCCTTGCCATTTTGACGATTTGGGTCAAAATTTAGGTTTTCACACTTTTGATGCCAATCGATAGTACTGATCCTTACGAGTCCAAAATGGTATAAAATTCCAAAATCGGACAATTTTTGGCCGAGATATTGCAAAAAATCATCAAAGAAGGTGTACTTTACAAACCATTCGGATTTTGGTCTACAACTTTTTTGAACCAACCGATTTTTGATTTGTTTGAATGCCAATTGATAGTAGGGTTCCGTACGAATTCAAAAAGGTATAACATTTAAAAATCAGACGTTATTTACCCGAGATATTCAAAAAAAATCATCAAAAAAGTTTTGATTTTCGAACCGACCCTCGATTTTGATCAAAAACGTGATGTAACCCCTTGCCATTTTGACGATTTGGGTCAAAATTTAGGTTTTCACACTTTTGATGCCAATCGATAGTACTGATCCTTACGAGTCCAAAATGGTATAAAATTCCAAAATTGGACAATTTTTGGCCGAGATATTCCAAAAAATCATCAAAGAAGGTGTACTTTACAAACCATTCGGATTTTGGTCTACAACTTTTTTGAACCAACCGATTTTTGATTTGTTTGAATGCCAATTGATAGTAGGGTTCCGTACGAATTCAAAAAGGTATGACATTTAAAAATCAGACGTTATTTACCCGAGATATTCAAAAAAAATCATCAAAAAAGTTTTGATTTTCGAACCGACCCTCGATTTTGATCAAAAACAATTTTTGATTTGTTTGAATGCCAATTGATAGTAGGGTTCCGTACGAATTCAAAAAGGTATAACATTTAAAAATCAGACGTTATTTACCCGAGATATTCAAAAAAAATCATCAAAAAAGTTTTGATTTTCGAACCGACCCTCGATTTTGATCAAAAACGTGATGTAACCCCTTGCCATTTTGACGATTTGGGTCAAAATTTAGGTTTTCACACTTTTGATGCCAATCGATAGTACTGATCCTTACGAGTCCAAAATGGTATAAAATTCCAAAATCTGACAATTTTTGGCCGAGATATTGCAAAAAATCATCAAAGAAGGTGTACTTTACAAACCATTCGGATTTTGGTCTACAACTTTTTTGAACCAACCGATTTTTGTTTTGTTTGAATGCCAATTGATAGTAGGGTTCCGTACGAATTCAAAAAGGTATAACATTTAAAAATCAGACGTTATTTACCCGAGATATTCAAAAAAAATCATCAAAAAAGTTTTGATTTTCGAACCGACCCTCGATTTTGATCAAAAACGTGATGTAACCCCTTGCCATTTTGACGATTTGGGTCAAAATTTAGGTTTTCACACTTTTGATGCCAATCGATAGAACTGATCCTTACGAGGTATAAAATTCCAAAATCTGACAATTTTTGGCCGAGATATTGCAAAAAATCATCAAAGAAGGTGTACTTTACAAACCTTAGGATTTTGGTCTACAACTTTTTTGAACCAACCGATTTTTGATTTGTTTGAATGCCAATTGATAGTAGGGTTCCGTACGAATTCAAAAAGGTATAACATTTAAAAATCAGACGTTATTTACCCGAGATATTCAAAAAAAATCATCAAAAAAGTTTTGATTTTCGAACCGACCCTCGATTTTGATCAAAAACGTGATGTAACTTACCCCTTGCCATTTTGACGATTTGGGTCAAAATTTAGGTTTTCACACTTTTGATGCCAATCGATAGTACTAATCCTTACGAGTCCAAAATGGTATAAATTTCCAAAATCGGACAATTTTTGGCCGAGATATTGCAACAAATCATCAAAGAACTCCTTACGAGTCCAAAATGGTATAAATTTCCAAAATCGGACAATTTTTGGCCGAGATATTGCAAAAAATCATCAAAGAAGGTGTAGTTTACAAACCATTCGGATTTTGGTCTACAAGTTTTTTGAACCAACCCATTTTTGATTTGTTTGAATGCCAATTAATAGTAGGGTTCCGTACGAATTCAAAAAGGTATAACATTTAATCAGACCTTATTTACCCGAGATATTCAAAAAAAATCCTCAAAAAAGTTTCCAATTTCGAACGGGCCCCGATTTTGATAAAAAAAAGTGATGTAACCCCTTGCCACTTGGCAAATTGGGTTAAAATTTAGGTTTTCACACTTTTGATGCCAATCGATAGTACTGATCCTTACGAGTCCAAAATGGTATAAATTTCCAAAATCGGACAATTTTTGGCCGAGATATTGCAACAAATCATCAAAGAACTCCTTACGAGTCCAAAATGGTATAAAATTCCAAAATCGGACAATTTTTGGCCGAGATATTGCAAAAAATCATCAAAGAAGGTGTACTTTACAAACCATTCGGATTTTGGTCTACAACTTTTTTGAACCAACCGATTTTTTTTTTGTTTGAATGCCAATTGATAGTAGGGTTCCGTACGAATTCAAAAAGGTATAACATTTAAAAATCAGACGTTATTTACCCGAGATATTCAAAAAAAATCATCAAAAAAGTTTTGATTTCCGAACCGACCCTAGATTTTGATCAAAAACGTGATGTAACCCCTTGCCATTTTGACGATTTGGGTCAAACTTAAGGTTTTCACACCTTTGATGCCAATCGATAGTACTGATCCTTACGAGTCCAACATGGTATAAAATTCCAAAATCGGACAATTTTTGGCCGAGATATTGCAAAAAATCATCAAAGAAGGTGTACTTTACAAACCATTCGGATTTTGGTCTACAACTTTTTTGAACCAACCGATTTTTGATTTGTTTGAATGACAATTGATAGTAGGGTTCCGTACGAATTCAAAAAGGTATAACATTTAATCAGACCTTATTTACCCGAGATATTCAAAAAAAATCCTCAAAAAAGTTTCCAATTTCGAACGGGCCCCGATTTTGATAAAAAAAAGTGATGTAACCCCTTGCCACTTGGCAAATTGGGTTAAAATTTAGGTTTTCACACTTTTGATGCCAATCGATAGTACTGATCCTTACGAGTCCAAAATGGTATAAATTTCCAAAATCGGACAATTTTTGGCCGAGATATTGCAACAAATCATCAAAGAACTCCTTACGAGTCCAAAATGGTATAAAATTCCAAAATCGGACAATTTTTGGCCGAGATATTGCAAAAAATCATCAAAGAAGGTGTACTTTACAAACCATTCGGATTTTGGTCTACAACTTTTTTGAACCAACCGATTTTTCATTTGTTTGAATGCCAATTGATAGTAGGGTTCCGTACGAATTCAAAAAGGTATAACATTTAAAAATCAGACGTTATTTACCAGAGATATTCAAAAAAAATCATCAAAAAAGTTTTGATTTTCGAACCGACCCTCGATTTTGATCAAAAACGTGATGTAACTTACCCCTTGCCATTTTGACGATTTGGGTCAAAATTTAGGTTTTCACACTTTTGATGCCAATCGATAGTACTGATCCTTACGAGTCCAAAATGGTATAAATTTCCAAAATCGGACAATTTTTGGCCGAGATATTGCAACAAATCATCAAAGAACTCCTTACGAGTCCAAAATGGTATAAATTTCCAAAATCGGACAATTTTTGGCCGAGATATTGCAAAAAATCATCAAAGAAGGTGTAGTTTACAAACCATTCGGATTTTGGTCTACAAGTTTTTTGAACCAACCCATTTTTGATTTGTTTGAATGCAAATTGATAGTAGGGTTCCGTACGAATTCAAAAAGGTATAACATTTAAAGATCAGACGTTATTTACCCGAGATATTCAAAAAAAATCATCAAAAAAGTTTTGATTTTCGAACCGACCCTCGATTTTGATCAAAAACGTGATGTAACCCCTTGCCATTTTGACGATTTGGGTCAAAATTTAGGTTTTCACACTTTTGATGCCAATCGATAGTACTGATCCTTACGAGTCCAAAATGGTATAAAATTCCAAAATCGGACAATTTTTGGCCGAGATATTGCAAGAAATCATCAAAGAAGGTGTACTTTACAAACCATTCGGATTTTGGTCTACAACTTTTTTGAACCAACCGATTTTTGATTTGTTTGAATGCCAATTGATAGTAGGGTTCCGTACGAATTCAAAAAGGTATAACATTTAAAAATCAGACGTTATTTACCCGAGATATTCAAAAAAAATCATCAAAAAAGTTTTGATTTTCGAACCGACCCTCGATTTTGATCAAAAACGTGATGTAACCCCTTGCCATTTTGACGATTTGGGTCCAAATTTAGGTTTTCACACTTTTGATGCCAATCGATAGTACTGATCCTTACGAGTCCAACATGGTATAAAATTCCAAAATCGGACAATTTTTGGCCGAGATATTCCAAAAAATCATCAAAGAAGGTGTACTTTACAAACCATTCGGATTTTGGTCTACAACTTTTTTGAACCAACCGATTTTTGATTTGTTTGAATGACAATTGATAGTAGGGTTCCGTACGAATTCAAAAAGGTATAACATTTAATCAGACCTTATTTACCCGAGATATTCAAAAAAAATCCTCAAAAAAGTTTCCAATTTCGAACGGGCCCCGATTTTGATAAAAAAAAGTGATGTAACCCCTTGCCACTTGGCGAATTGGGTTAAAATTTAGGTTTTCACACTTTTGATGCCAATCGATAGTACTGATCCTTACGAGTCCAAAATGGTATAAATTTCCAAAATCGGACAATTTTTGGCCGAGATATTGCAAAAAATCATCAAACAAGGTGTAGTTTACAAACCATTCGGATTTTGGTCTACAAGTTTTTTGAACCAACCGATTTTTGATTTGCTTGAATGCCAATTAATAGTAGGGTTCCGTACGAATTCAAAAAGGTATAACATTTAAAGATCAGACGTTATTTACCCGAGATATTCAAAAAAAATCATCAAAAAAGTTTTGATTTTCGAACCGACCCTCGATTTTGATCAAAAACGTGATGTAACCCCTTGCCATTTTGACGATTTGGGTCCAAATTTAGGTTTTCACACTTTTGATGCCAATCGATAGTACTGATCCTTACGAGTCCAAAATGGTATAAAATTCCAAAATCGGACAATTTTTGGCCGAGATATTGCAAGAAATCATCAAAGAAGGTGTACTTTACAAACCATTCGGATTTTGGTCTACAACTTTTTTGAACCAACCGATTTTTGATTTGTTTGAATGCCAATTGATAGTAGGGTTCCGTACGAATTCAAAAAGGTATAACATTTAAAAATCAGACGTTATTTACCCGAGATATTCAAAAAAAATCATCAAAAAAGTTTTGATTTTCGAACCGACCCTCGATTTTGATCAAAAACGTGATGTAACCCCTTGCCATTTTGACGATTTGGGTCAAACTTAAAGTTTTCACACCTTTGATGCCAATCGATAGTACTGATCCTTACGAGTCCAACATGGTATAAAATTCCAAAATCGGACAATTTTTGGCCGAGATATTCCAAAAAATCATCAAAGAAGGTGTACTTTACAAACCATTCGGATTTTGGTCTACAACTTTTTTGAACCAACCGATTTTTGATTTGTTTGAATGACAATTGATAGTAGGGTTCCGTACGAATTCAAAAAGGTATAACATTTAATCAGACCTTATTTACCCGAGATATTCAAAAAAAATCCTCAAAAAAGTTTCCAATTTCGAACGGGCCCCGATTTTGATAAAAAAAAGTGATGTAACCCCTTGCCACTTGGCGAATTGGGTTAAAATTTAGGTTTTCACACTTTTGATGCCAATCGATAGTACTGATCCTTACGAGTCCAAAATGGTATAAATTTCCAAAATCGGACAATTTTTGGCCGAGATATTGCAAAAAATCATCAAACAAGGTGTAGTTTACAAACCATTCGGATTTTGGTCTACAAGTTTTTTGAACCAACCGATTTTTGATTTGCTTGAATGCCAATTAATAGTAGGGTTCCGTACGAATTCAAAAAGGTATAACATTTAAAAATCAGACGTTATTTACCCGAGATATTCAAAAAAAATCATCAAATAAGTTTTGATTTTCGAACCGACCCTCGATTTTGATCAAAAACGTGATGTAACCCCTTGCCATTTTGACGATTTGGGTGAAAATTTGGGTTTTCACACTTTTGATGCTAATCGATAGTACTGATCCTTACGAGTCCAAACTGGTATAAAATTCCAAAATCGGACAATTTTTGGCCGAGATATTGCAAAAAATCATCAAAGAAGGTGTACTTCACAAACCATTCGGATTTTGGTCTACAACTTTTTTGAACAAACCGATTTTTGATTTGTTTGAATTTCAATTGATAGTAGGGTTCCGTACGAATTCAAAAAGGTATAACATTTAAAAATCAGACCTTATTTACCCGAGATATTCAAAAAAAATTATCAAAAAAGTTTTGATTTCCGAACCGACCCCGATTTTGATAAAAAACGTGATGTAACCCCTTGCCATTTTGACGATTTGGGACAAAATTTGGGTTTTCACACTTTTGATGCCAATCGATAGTACTGATCCTTACGAGTCCAAAATGGTATAAAATTCCAAAATCGGACAATTTTTGGCCGAGATATTGCAAAAAATCATCAAAGAAGGTGTACTTTACAAACCTTAGGATTTTGGTCTACAACTTTTTTGAACAAACCGATTTTTGATTTGTTTGAATTTCAATTGATAGTAGGGTTCCGTACGAATTCAAAAAGGTATAACATTCAAAAATGAGACGTTATTTACCCCGAGATATTCAAAAAAAATCATCGAAAAAGTTTTGATTTCCGAACCGACCCCGATTTTGATAAAAAACGTGATGTAACCCCTTGCCATTTTGACGATTTGGGTCAAAATTTAGGTTTTCACACTCTTGATGCCAATCGATAGTACTGATCCTTACGAGTCCAAAATGGTATAAAATTCCAAAATCGTACAATTTTTGGCCGAGATATTCAAAAAAATCATCAAAGAAGGTGTACTTTACAAACCTTAGGATTTTGGTCTACAACTTTTTTGAACCAACCGATTTTTGATTTGTTTGAATTTCAATTGATAGTAGGGTTCCGTACGAATTCAAAAAGGTATAACATTCAAAAATGAGACGTTATTTACCCGAGATATTCAAAAAAAATTATCAACGAGGAAGAAAGGCTATCTTCGGCACGCCGAAGATCTAATACCCTTGCAACCTTTTAATGCCGAGAAAATGGTTAATGCCGAGCTTGGTGAAGGTATCTTGATAAACAAAAAAGGCTTTTAATCAAAAACCTAGTTTTCGACCGATCGTTCCTATGGCAGCTATATGATATAGTGGTCCGATCTTAAAAGGATTTTGCATATATATGAGGAGCTTAGTAAAACTTATAAATGCCGAGTTTGGTCAAGATATCTTGAAAAACAAAATGTTTTTTCATACAAAATCTTAATTTTCGACCGATCGTTCCTATGGCAGCTATATGATATAGTGGTCCGATCTTAATAGGATTTTGCATATATATGAGGAGCTAAGTAAAACTAATAAATGCCGAGGTTGGTGAAGATATCTTGAAAAACAAAATGTTTTTTCGTACAAAAACTTAATTTTCAACCGATCGTTCCTATGGCAGCTATATGACATAGTGGTCCGATCTTAAAAGGCTTTTGCATATATATGAGGAGCTTAGTAAAACTAATAAATGGTGAGGTTGGTGAAGATATCTTGAAAAACAAAATGTTTTTTCATACAAAAACTTAATTTTCAACCGATCGTTCCTATGGCAGCTATATGATATAGTGGTCCGATCTTAATAGGATCTAGCATATATGTGAGGAGCTTAGCAAAACTAATAAATGCCAAGTTTGGTCAAGATATCTTGAAAAAAAAAATGTTTTTTCATACAAAATCTTAATTTTCGACCGATCGTTCCTATGGCAGCTATATGATATAGTGGTCCGATCTTAATAGGATTTTGCATATATATGAGGAGCTTAGTAAAACTAATAAATGTCGAGTTTGGTCAAGATATCTTGAAACACAAAATGTTTTTTCATACAAAAACTTAATTTTCGACCGATCTTTCCTATGGCAGCTATATGATATAGTAGTCACATCCAGCTGGTTTTGACATATGTGCTGCGTGCAACAGAAAAAGGGACTTCTGCCAAGTTTCATTAAGATAGCTTTAAAACTGAGAGACTAGTTCGCATAGAAACAGACAGCCGGACGGACGGACAGACGGACAGACGGACATGGCTATATCGACTCGACTGTTGATGCTGATCAAGAATATATATACTTTATGGGGTCGGAGATGTCTCCTTCTATGCGTTACACATTTCACGACAAAATTATAATACCCTCTGCAAGGGTATAAAAAAGTTTTGATTTCCGAACCGACCCTAGATTTTGATAAAAAACGTGATGTAACCCCTTGCCATTTTGACGATTTGGGTCAAAATTTAGGTTTTCACACTTTTGATGCCAATCGATAGTACTGATCCTTACGAGTCCAAAATGGTATAAAATTCCAAAATCGTACAATTTTTGGCCGAGATATTCAAAAAAAATCATCCAAGAAGGTGTACTTTACAAACCTTAGGATTTTGGTCTACAACTTTTTTGAACAAACCGATTTTTGATTTGTTTGAATTTCAATTGATAGTAGGGTTCCGTACGAATTCAAAAAGGTATAACATTCAAAAATCTGACGTTATTTACCCGAGATATTCAAAAAAAATTATCAAAAAAGTTTTGATTTCCGAACCGACCCTCGATTTTGATAAAAAACGTGATGTAACCCCTTGCCACTTGGCGAATTGGGTTAAAATTTAGGTTTTCACACTTTTGATGCCAATCGATAGTACTGATCCTTACGAGTCCAAAATGGTATAAAATTCCAAAATCGGACAATTTTTGGCCGGGATATTCCAAAAAATCATCAAAGAAGATGTACTTTACAAACCATTCGGATTTTGGTCTACAACTTTTCTGAACCAATCGATTTTTGATTTGTTTGAATGCCAATTGATAGTAGGGTTCCGTACGAATTCAAAAAGGTATAACATTCAAAAATCTGACGTTATTTACCCGAGATATTCAAAAAAAATTATCAAAAAAGTTTTGATTTCCGAACCGACCCTCGATTTTGATAAAAAACGTGATGTAACCCCTTGCCACTTGGCGAATTGGGTTAAAATTTAGGTTTTCACACTTTTGATGCCAATCGATAGTACTGATCCTTACGAGTCCAAAATGGTATAAAATTCCAAAATCGGACAATTTTTGGCCGGGATATTCCAAAAAATCATCAAAGAAGGTGTACTTTACAAACCATTCGGATTTTGGTCTACAACTTTTCTGAACCAATCGATTTTTGATTTGTTTGAATGCGAATTGATAGTAGGGTTCCGTACGAATTCAAAAAGGTATAACATTTAAAAATCAGACGTTATTTACCCGAGATATTCAAAAAAAATTATCAAATAAGTTTTGATTTTCGAACCGACCCTCGATTTTGATAAAAAACGTGATGTAACCCCTTGCCATTTTGACGATTTGGGTGAAAATTTAGGTTTTCACAGTTTTGATGCCAATCGATAGTACTGATCGTACAATTTTTGGCCGAGATATTCAAAAAATCATCAAAGAAGGTGTACTTTACAAACCTTAGGATTTTGATCTACAACTTTTTTGAACAAACCGATTTTTGATTTGTTTGAATTTCAATTGATAGTAGGGTTCCGTACGAATTCAAAAAGGTATAACATTCAAAAATCTGACGTTATTTACCCGAGATATTCAAAAAAAATTATCAAAAAAGTTTTGATTTTCGAACCGACCCTCGATTTTGATCAAAAACGTGATGTAACCCCTTGCCATTTTGACGATTTGGGTCAAAATTTAGGTTTTCACACTTTTCATGCCAATCGATAGTACTGATCCTTACGAGTCCAAAATGGTATAAAATTCCAAAATCGTACAATTTTTGGCCGAGATATTCAAAAAAATCATCAAAGAAGGTGTACTTTAGAACCCTTAGGATTTTGGTCTACAACTTTTTTGAACGAACCGATTGTTTGATTTGTTTGAATGCTAATTAATAGTAGGGTTCCGTACGAATTCAAAAAGGTATAACATTTAAAAATCAGACGTTATTTACCCGAGATATTCAAAAAAAATCATCAAAAAAGTTTCCATTTTCGAACGGACCCCGATTTTGAAGAAAAACGTGATGTAACCCCTTGTCATTTTGACGATTTGGGTCAAAATTTAGGTTTTCACACTTTTGATGTCAATCGATAGTACTGATCCTTACGAGTCCAAAATGGTATAAAATTCCAAAATCTGACAATTTTTGGCCGAGATATTCCAAAAAATCCTCAAAAAAGATTCCCTTTTCGAACGGACCCCGATTTTAAAAAAAAAACGTGATGTAACGATTTGGGTGAAAATTTAGGTTTTCACACTTTTGATGCCAATCGATAGTACTGATCCTTACGAGTCCAAAATGGTATAAAATTCCAAAATCGGACAATTTTTGGCCGAGATATTCCAAAAAATCATCAAAGAAGGTGTACTTTACAAACCATTCGGATTTTGGTGGGAAACTTGCGGAAGCACTGCACCGCCTTGATGATCTCCTGGCGATAGCCCCCCTCTCTCTATCCCCCTTTTTCTCGCTCTCTCTAATTCCCGCAACATTGGAATCACGCAATGTGTTTTTGTTAAAGAGCTGAATTTTTATTGTATTCCTAAAGTGTTTACAAAATAGAAGAAAAAATATACACTTTTTACTAGCTACAACAATTCCATGGCCGACAGTTGCACCAGCTCAAACACACAACACACACATACACACACAGACACGCATCCACACGCACATAAATACAAGAACTGTCAGCTCGCACTGTTTAGCCCGTCTCACTGGATCTCCTCGTTGATGAGCTTCTTCAGAGTACACTCGCCGGCGCCCAGCTTATGCAATATGGCCAGAATTTCCTCACGATAGCGATCCTTGATGGCCATCTCGTCCGGGGTATACTCCTCGGCGCCCAAACGGGTCATGCGCCAGATAACGTTTAGCTTGGCCTCGATGAGCACATAGTTGGAGGGCGGACAGAAGCGCGGACACAGCTCATTGATGAAGTGTATCATGTCCCGCACGCTGCACGTATTGATTCGATTGTTGATCGTATTCAGGGCAAAGTCTTGATAGCGCGCCATCTTGGCGTGGGGAAAGACATTATCGCAGCTGAGACAGCGCCAGTCCGGCTGCAGGGTCTTCGTCTGCACGGGTATCACCAGACCCTTGCATCCCTGCTCCCGGCAGAACAGCGCCGACAGATACGTTCCATTCTCCTGCAAAAAAAAACTATTCCAATCAGTCATTGTAATAATTGGAATATATTTAATTAGAATTTGACTCTGGCATATGCCTAGCAAGGTTCATGTTAATATACTCTTCGAAGCAAAAATTGTTCGTTCAAATTGTATATATTGAGTAGCAACGCCATGCTGACAAACTGGCAACGCCAGCACTCAAGCAATGATTTAAAATTTCTTATTTAACTGCCAACACTTAACAGCCTTGACGCTGCCATAAAGGTTAACAAAACTAGGTGGCAACACAGCTCCTATATAGTGCTGTTAAATGAAACGAACATGAACCAACAGTTTTTGACAGCATAAACTAGAACTTTTTATAAAAACTATATACTTCAGCTGAAATCTTTTGGAAACAGAGTAATTACTTTAAATATTCCCCTACTTAAAATAATAAAAATTTCAAGAAAAAATAGCCTTTAAGTTGAATGATAAATGAAATAAGAGCTTTCGAGTGTGAATCCAACATGTCGATACCCTGTAGAAAGCGTAAGCTTTGAAATATATGTATGTATATACATCAGCACACACACACACACACTTTCTGCTTCTTCTCTCAGTTCCACACTACGTATGGAAACACACATTTTTTAATAACTTTGATACCTTGATTTCGATCCCTATGAAATTTTCAGAGCCTTAATATAGCATACAGGAATAAATATATTCTTAAGCACAACGTGACACCTCTTAAATTGACTGGAATATTTCGGATATAGACTCTCTAAATCTTATGATCAGAAAATCTATATAAATCGAATAGGCTTCACACTCCTAATATCTCTAGTCCACAGCGTTTGGGGTCTTTGAGAAAGACGCGATCATACATTCAGATTACATCAAGAATAAATATGCCAATTCACTTAATATACCCTCCTTGAGCCATTGTGAATGGGTTCACGGTAGACAAACAAGCTATAAATGTGGGCCTTAATGCATCGAGGCTAAAGTGTCCTTAACCTAATTATATCAACTATAAAAAAAAAATTAAAGAGCATTAGGACGTCGTTAACATCCACCTGTTCACTATATATATACATATATATCTATATATTTTATTTTATTTTTTTGGTTCTGTTATGTCTTTCTATTTGGCGGCGCCATTTGCATAACCCGCCGGCGTTGTCTAGAGGCTGGGCTGATGGGATGATGGGGTGGGGAGGAGGGGCTATGAGCTACGTCTGTCATGCGGAGGTGGGTGGGCAGAGAATGGAGGAGGCAATACATGTTCGTTCATGTCCGAAAACGCCGAAACAGCAGCTGCCTTTCTGTGTGTGTGTCGTTCGGGTTGTCAGTTGTGGGTCTGGGTCTGGTCATGTTGCACTAATTAGCTCACGCTCATGTTCCCGCCCGTTGGAGGAGGCCGCGGAAGATGAGAGGTACATGCATATATGCACACATATATAACATATATTTGTATATATATACATTTAGGGTATATAGGATCTGCCAGTTCTGCATCATCTGAGCAGCAGTTCATGCAAAAATCATATACAACTAATCTAATTAAGCGCATTTTTGTCATGTCGCTGCCAAATGCTATTATTCATATAATGTCGGCGATATATGTATGTACATACATATTTACATAAGGTAGGAACCTGGCCTGACTATAATTCTCATAAGCATATATATACATTTGCGAGATATACACATACATATTTACATATTTGGCTCAACTACAGCTGCGGACTCTTTCGGTTCTATTGAAAAATATTTCTTGAGGAGACACAAGCAATTCACATTTCAAAAATTCCAATAATTGTTTAACGTCTGGTTAGACACACTTACACACACACACAACTCTGATGGGATCTTTTAAAACTATATAGTTATCCATCACAAAGTATTTACCATGCACACTCTTTAAATATTAATTTAACATTTGGATGATAACTGAAAATTTAACGTCCAGTTTGACAGTCCTTAACAACAAGTTACATTTACTTGGTGGAATACCAACATCCAAAATACCATAAACAGGGCCCAGTTCCTTAACTAGTCGTAAGGCTTTCACCCAGAAAAAGAAGAAAATGATTTTTAATTTAAATCGAAAAACAGTTACCAAACATAGAGATGCCACCTAGTCCAAACGTCATTTTCGATTCAATCTTGCCAGCTTTATTTTATGTTTATTTCTGTAATTGATTTTAAACTCTATCCACAAAGGTATATAATATATTATATATTATCTCATAGTAAACCAACTGATTAGCTTCAGCTAACCCTGTGATTCTAAAGAGCTTAGACATTTGCAGATGCCGGACAGCGGATAACGGATACTGGACGTTTAATAATAGAACAATTCGTAGAACGATTTTAGTCTGTCGCAGTTGCTCGCAGAATACTTGGTCATCGTTTCGGATAAGAAGTTGGATAGTGCATAAGGAACATTAATTGAAAGGGAACCCAGAATGAGTCTCTTCAGAGAGTTGTCATTACATTTATGACAGTTGCTTGGTCATCGTTTCGGATTGGAACTGAGATAGCGGATAGTATCTAATTATATACTTATGAAACGGATCACAAAATGAGTTTTATCCACAGAGTACTTGCTCATCGCAATGGATGCGGGGTCGGATTGCGAGACTAAGTGTGCTTCAAAGGTCGGAAGTAATTATTGAATCTACCGCAGTTAGACATAAAGTCATGGTTTCAGATAAAGGCTTGGATAACGTATAAGAGATACCGCAACGAGTCTACTCACAGAGTTGTCGTTTAATCTATAACGGATAACGGCACGATTCTATTCACAGAATTGTCAATTCCATATATCGCATTTCAAGAGAGAAATGGGTCATCGATTAGGATAGGGATTTGAATGACGGATATCGGATAACGAATCCCGCAAAAGGGTATACTCACAGAGTTGTCGTTGCATCTTTCGCAATTGCACACAAAATACTTGGTCATCTTGAGGAAAATGCCGCGTGTGAGATTGCTCCAGAGGATCTTGGTGTATGTGGTGGTTATTTCGCCGCCCTTGGGTATGTCCCGTGCGGCACGGACTACCGCGAGCCGCCCGTTCTCAAAGTAGTGGCTGGCATTGGGCGTGCACTCGTGATTCATGATCGCAGTCAATGGGAAGAGGCCGCGCAGCAACGTCTCGTGGCCGTCGACGCGGCAGGGCGCCTCAAAGGCGTTCGTATTGAGGACGCCGACGACGCGGAACAGCTGATCCATGAATGGCTTGTCTGTGGTGGGAAACTTGCGGAAGCACTGCGCCGCCTTGATGATCTCCTGGCGATAGCCACGTTCTGCGTTCGCCTGCATGGCATCCACCAGAGCGCGCTGCTCCTTGGTCAGGTAGAACACGCGCACCGCTGTCAAAATGCGCAGCGACAGCGGATTCACTACATCCATTTGTCCAGCGGCTGGCGTTGTGCCCGCAGCAACAGCTGGAGCGATCTCCTCGACCAGATCCTTGGGCAACCAGCGCTTAAAGTGGTCGCACTCGTTGCGATGCGCCTCCGAATCGGCACACACAGCGCACACGGGCAGCGTGCAGTGATGCGGACAGAGAAACCGCTTTGCGGCCAACAGGCGATGGCAGCAGACGCACGTGTTTAGCTGTGAGCCCTTGCGCGCCGTTGGGCCCACAACGAGGGCGCGTTCGCGAAAGATTTGCTCGCCGGCGGCAATGTGACGAGTGGCAAAGACGCCGCGCCCGGCTACCGGAGATGGCCCCAGCGTCCAGTTGGGCAGCTGCTCGCGCAGCTCACCCAAATGGACATCGATAAGGAGGGCCAGCTGCTCGGGCGTCGTGTTCCGGCTGGGCGCCATATGGGCGATCATGGCCGCCGTTGTATTAATGCGCTCTGCCATGCTGCCGACCACACACACACACACAGTCTCTCTTTATGTCTCTGCTGTCTGTCTCTTTCTGGCCAGGATCGATCAAACAGGCAACCGACTAGCGAGCAGCGTTCCGCAAGGCGACGCAATGCGACGCGACGTTTGTTTGCGAGCGATTGTTGGCGACGCTGGCGGCTGGCGATTGGCGACTGGCGACAAGACCAGGCGAACGATGGGCAGCGACTGGGACAGCGAGGACGGCAGCGCTGGCGACAGCGCTGGCAGCACGGCAGCGACGACGCCCTCAGAGAGCATTAAACGCAACTAAAAAAATACAAATTAGAGGCAGCGGCGGCAACAACAACAGATATGATTTATCCAAGGCGCGACACGCTCCTACACACACAGACGCGCGCGCAAAGCCGCTTACACTTTTGCTTTTGACTCTTATTCAATTTTCTGTTGCATTCAATTGGATTTGGTACAACAATAACAATAACAATAAGAATAACAACAACAACAACAACAGCGCTTGACAAGCACATGGCGTGTTGACGTTCACACACACACACAAACGGGGTGTGTGTCTCTTCCGCTGCCCGTTAAACAAGAGCCGACGCAACAGTCGTTTTGCCTGTCACTCTACGATTTGTCATTTCAATTTGTAGCGTCCCCCAGCCAACAAGCTGGGCACCTAGAAACGCCCCCCCCTCCCCCCTTCGGCGCTGCGGTTATGAGCCGCCAAATACATATGTACATACGCAAAATCGTATACTACAAAAAAGAAAAAGAAGAGGAAGAAGGAGAAAACACTGCGGTCCGCTTAGAACTCTGGGCAAGAGTCAGGCGACACTCGTCATTTTTGCGGCTTCCACTCGAATTCGAAGTCAAAGACTTGTTGATACCCCGTTAGAATTATTCTAGCTGTTACGCGCTGCTTCTTCTTCTTTTTTACTTTGACACAAGCTATGGCAAATTCGTTCTAGAATAATTGTTTATAGTCCGATTCTTATAGAATTTTCAGGGCATGAAAGTAACAGAATAAAGTTAAAGAAGAAAAGGGATAAGGATGAGGATATAAATGGGTACATATATGTACGCTATTCGAGAGAATACAAGCTTTTGTGTCTTTAGCTCCCATTTAAGCTCCGAGTTAAGCTAAGAAATAAAGACGTTTTTAATTATAAGTTAATGGAACAAACTTACATATATTGTAAGTCTCTATCGGACGGACTGAGGCACAGCTAGGTAGACGGACAGGTGACTATAGCTAGATCCAGGTTGCTCCTGCTGCCTCCCAAACATATACGCACATAATACCCCGCCCCCTTATTAGCATAGGGTATGAAACGCAGCCAGTATATATACATATATATGCATATATATATATATATGTATATATACATTTTTGTCAGCTGCAATTGAGCGGCCTACATGTGTAGGCGTGGCCAGCGTAATGGATTCCAGCTGGCGCCAGGCGTGTTGAGGCCACATAAATTAAGACATCGCCGCGCCGATTGCGTGCCGCGTCCCTAACACTAAGCCCATAGCGGATGGCATCATCAATGGCTCCATAGCCACAACAATGGCAGTTCCACCTGGCCTGGCCACGTGACCTGGCGCCGCAACCCAGGTGCTTGTCGCACATTGTCACCGATGAAAATAATAAAAACGAAAAAAAAAAATTGCGTATACGCCGCGTACCTAAAAAGACAAGAGCGCCCAAAATATTGGTCTTAAATCAGTTTAATATGTATCCCTGTAGTTTTTTTAGCTCATACCACCAAAACAAACGAGCGTTACTCCCTCCCCCTCTACCACACATACACACCTTTACAAATTGCAGCCCATTAAAACTCACATGGGTAAATTCTCAAGTCTATTGAACACATATTTTGAAAATCCTCCCACCTCCCCTCCTCCCCACCACCACCCTACTCATAGCCACCAAATGAGAAAACAAATCAACAAAGTAAGAAGAAGCAACATCGAGGCAAAAAAATAAGAGAAGACAAAAGTAAACAACAACAAAAATTGTCATTCAGTTTTCATTTTGTCGAGATTTTTGCACAAAATGTATATTTAAAACACAACAAAAACAAAACAGACATAAAAAGAAAATGAAAGAGTAAAACAAAAAGGTGAAACGAAAAGAGTGCCGACGACAACAGTGCACGACTGGGTGTTACCCTGTACACAGCATATAAGTACATTCATTTAAATAATTTACTTTGCAACCTGCTTTTATTTAGCTCCTTTAAGCTCAAGATCTAGCTATAAATATAAAAAAAAATTCAAATTGAATTGCCTGAAAAACAACTTAACGAAGCGAACCATAAGCCAGGGAACTGGATCGCACGATGCGCCGAACCAGCGATAATTTTTGTTTGCATTCCTGATCTGAGCATTTTGTATACGTCAGATTAGATATTAAGTTTGTAACACTTAACATAATAAAAAACTGAATACAACTTATTTTTTAACACTTTTTAAAGGGTATGGGGCAGATCAACAAAACTGAAATGTTTTGCTGTTGGATTTGGACAACTTGCGCGTCAGTTGAGTTTTGATATGTGTTCTCGCATAATGCGCGTCTTCTGGGCCAACGGCTCGAGATTTATAGCAGCGCCCCCTGGCATTCCGAATGTGCGTAGCAGGGTGTGGGCTTGTATATATATGTGTGTGTATGTGCGCGTGTGTGCTGCTCACACTCTCTCGCGTTGGCTGTGTATTCGTGTGTTTTTGTACTTGAACTAGTTTGGGCTTCCATTAGCTCTTAACCTGGCAGTGTGCCCAGACCCAAAGGAATATGCATTATGACAGGCAGCCTGACAAAAAGGGGTACAGCGTGACGCAATTGGTGGTGAGGCGGGAGGGAGATGACGCTTTCATTCGAAATATTTAATAAGTGCAGCAAGCAGCGAGAGGCTAAGCGGCGAGAAGACAGCGAGAGATAGAGAGAGAGAGAGGGGAAGAGAGAGAGACAGAGGCAGACCGCGCGCGGCAGAATTACATCACCATTTTTTTGTCGGCCCATGCAACAAGTTGTCATTCAGAGCGTTTTCTTGAATGGGAGAGCGAATTTTAATGCGAATATCTTGTGCCCAATGCCAACTGTTGCATATATATATATATATATATATAAACATCGTCTAAATTTTACTGAGTGAATCCGTCTAATTAGTGGATGATTCAAACAGGAATTTCACAATTTAAATAATCTATGCATTTAATTTAATATCAAGCAATGTTCCATTTCCATTTCCGTTAACTAGCTTTTGGTCGCCATTTAGATTTTGTTGGTGTCAATCTAGAGATGACACATTCAATAAATCGATAAATTGAATTGATATTATATAAGAAAACATTTAATTTGACATCAATTCTGGTGATTGTGACAAAGTGATATTTATATGATTTCTAATGGAAAAGAATGTATACTTCTCATGTTATTATATGAGCTAACAATTACTTGTTGTTGTTGCTTTTTATCTCTCGTTTATCTACCTGTTAAATATTTGTCAAGTTGAAATTGCCACTTTACAAATTCCACCACATAATATTGCCAAGTTAGAAAAATGGTTTCGAATGACAGTTAAGTTTAAATTATAAAAACACCTAATCGTCAATTGCTGCCACTTTTTGCGCACGGCGTTGCCACTGTTGCACAACATTGTGTCGTTTGGCTGTCAAGTTTAAATGCCGATTAACTATCATGAACATTGACAGAAAAGTTTGAAAAAATAGAATCATAATATGCTTGCTTGGTAAGCTTCGATTGTGTGAGGTTAAGTAAGCTTCAGTTAGGTTAAATGACCCATTGTGGTTATTGTTGTGGCGAGTGAATGGGGTTGGCTGTCTGTTATACGTTCTCGCAAGATGACAAATGGATCGATGCGCAGTTGAATTAACCTGGAAAGTTAAGTGCGTGCCGGTTGTTTTAAATATATACGCAAAAGCGATTCATAAATGGCCTGTGCGTACCCGTAGAGAGATGCGTAATCGCTTGCATGTATTTATTGGTCCACATTGCGCAAAGACAAGGACACAGATACAGATACAGATACAGATACAGATACAGATACAGATACAGATACAGACACAGATACAGACACAGACACAGATACAGACACAGATACAGATACAGACACAGACACAGACACAGACACAGACACAGACACAGACACAGACACAGACACAGACACAGACACAGACACAGATACAGATACAGATACAGATACAGATACAGATACAGATACAGATACAGATACAGATACAGATACAGATACAGATACAGATACAGATACAGATACAGATACAGATACAGATACAGATACAGATACAGATACAGATACAGATACAGATACAGATACAGATACAGATACAGATACAGATACAGATACAGATACAGATACAGATACAGATACAGATACAGATACAGATACAGATACAGATACAGATACAGATACAGATACAGATACAGATACAGATACAGATACAGATACAGATACAGACACAGATACATATACAGATACAGATACAGATACATATACAGATACAGATACAGTTACAGTTACAGTTACAGTTACAGTTACAGTTACAGATACAGATACAGATACAGATCAAAAGAAAGATGCAGATACATATTGACTATTGGCTATTTTGGGCGATGGCGTGCCGCAATTGACCTGGAGCGAAAATTTATCGATTGGCCTACTCACCGTGGGATCCTGACAGCGCGGGCATTGGCACATGAAGTGCTTGGTCATGCCAAGAAACATTTTGCGCGCCAGCGTGGACCAGAGCAGCTTGGCGTATGACATGGTAATCTCGGCGCCCAGTGGTATGCGCTCCGTAGCGGTGACCACGATCGTCTCCTCGTTCTCGAAACGATGCGCCGCATTCGGTGTGCACTGATGGTTGAGCATGCCGGCCAGCGGGAAGAGGGCGCGTGCCACGACCTCTCGCCCATCCAGCTGGGAGCGGCTCTCGAAGGCATTCGTATTGAATGCGCAGATGGTGCGGTAGAAATACTCCAGCATATCCTGATCGCGCGGAAAGTGCTCAAAGCACTCGGCCGCCCGCTCCACCTCGCGCATATAGTAGCGATCCGCGTTCGCCTGCATCGCGTAGAGAAGCTTGCGTTGCGTCTCGCTCAGGAAGAAGCAGCGCACCACGCTGAGAATGCGCAGGGCGCGCGGATCGATCCGGCTGGGATCCTTCGGCCGCCATTTGCGGAACAGCTGGCATTCGACGGCATGCCGCGGCGACGCCGCACAGCCACCGCAAACGGGCAGGCCGCAGCCGACGGCACAGAGGGCTGCCGCATCGGTGTCTGCGCCGGCCGGCTGGCGATAGCATTGGGTGCAGGTGCGCAGGTTGCGTCCACGATGCGCGGTGGGTCCGACGAGCAGTGTGCGCTCACGGAAGAGCAGCTCGCCCTTGGCAATGTCGCGCACGGCGAATATGCCGCGGCCTGAAATGGGGGAGTCGGCGACACGCCAGGCGGGCATCTCCGGACGCAGCTCAGCCATATGCTCATCAATAAGCGCGGCCAGCTCCTGCGTGGAGGCGCCTATGGCCATCTGCGGCACCTGGTGCCCGAGCTGCTGCTCCAACTGTGACATGATCCCGTTACGCTGCAATTGGGTAATCAAATCAAAACAATTCGAATCAGTTTCTCTCTCGCGCTGGCGCCGTCGATAATCGAATCGCAACTGACGCGTTCCCAATTCCGTGCCATCGCTGCCGCTGTCGAAGCCGTTGTCGCTTTTTTGCTCAGCATTTCTCCCAGCATTGTCCGCATCTCGTTGCTGCTCGGCGCGCTCCGTTTGCTCGCCATCGAGGCCGTAACAGGCAGCTATAATTAGTTGCCACTCTCCGATTTCCCAATTTCCAGATTTTCCGCATCGCTGGCGGCGCTAACCAACAGCAACAGCATGACGCCCCCCCCCCCCTCGCCACCCTCCACCACACTATGTGAGCTTTTTTTGTTGCCACCTGAAAGCAGACAACACTTTTTTGTGCTACAAAACTTAACGCTGCGTATACGCAACGGACAAATATTATGTTTACGCAGCATCAGGTGGCTTCACTGTGGTTCATTTGGGGTTATTTTGTGAGGCACCTGCTCCTGGAATAAATTTAAATTAAAGCCGAGTTCATTTAACAAAATATATACACACACATACATACAAGTGTATGTTTTCTGCATGTGTGCTTCCAGCTAAACAATTCCAAATCGAAACGTAAGCCGAGCCATATTAAGTGCTCAAGTGGAAACTACCCGACTTAAAAATACTCTGTAGCCCTGGCTGAAATACATTTATACATACATACATCTCATCATTGCGTCCAGCTGGGGACTCTCTTAATAAGCTTCACACAAAAGTTCAGATTCGAATTATACCATTTAGCATATATCGTATAACCCTTAAGATCTGTATAGGATTCATAACACTCGATATTTAGTTTTATTTTAGTTATTTTTGTTGAACATGACACATAACGCGTTGATAAATTTGGGCTTATTATGTTAAGGGCAACTACTTCTAGTTAAAACTATGCAAGTACAATGTGAATTGGCCACTCATATTTTTCAAGTTAGTCAAAGATCTATTAACAAATGTGTTTTTCGAATTATGAAGCTATGTAAATGCAGGATTTTTTATAATTCGCTTTTTTTTCTTCAAATTTTCCTTTTTTTTCTCTCAATATTTTCAATTTTATATTATATACATTGCAACTGTGTTTGTGTGCGTGTGTGTGTGTGTGACTGTGTGTGTGTGTGTGTGTGTGTGTGTGTGTGTGTGTGTGTGTGTGTGTGTGTGTGTGTATGTGTGTGTGTTTATGTATATGTATGTACATTTATTTATTGCACGCCTTAAACATTAGCTTTATAAACACATATTATAAAAAAAATAAAGGAAAACTGATAAAATTAAAAAAATATAAAAATAAAAACTACAAATTTATAGAATATATATTTTTTTTCTTTTCATTTTTAAAGCAGACCTCATAATAAATAAATGTGTGTGTGTGTTTGGAAGAGTTAGGAGAAGTAGATAACGGGCATTGCAGGTATTAATATTAAAGTATCATCAAATGTTTTAAGATAAGTTTACTTTTTATGTTACACAAGGCACGAAGATTGGATAGCTTTTGGCCGCATTTGCTGCCCAGACTGTGTGTGAGTGTGTGTTTTTGCACATCTAGTACTGATACCAGGGCTGGCGGCGCACCCATTGCAATCGATTGCTGGTCTGATCGGAGCGGATCTTGATGCTGGCTCCCTCCGCTGCGCGCACCGTTTCCTTGACCTGGTTGAAAGAGGATTGCAGTCAGATTAGATCGGATTTTTTTATGAAGGCATATGTATTAGTGGCTATTTTTCGGCTTTGCCTTTGTCAAGTTTTATTCTTTTTAATCCAGGAAAGATGGAAAATTTATAAATTTATTAAAAATAAGTTTGTTACCCAACGGAAAATAAAATTAAACTCTTACCCATACAAACTTTGTACCCACTCATTTTCCATTTAGCAAAATTGACACAAATTTATGAAAAGCAACAAGCTTACATACAAGAATTTTCCAACCTAGTAATTGAATGTATTCCAATCAAGTTGTTATGTAAAGCTTTGCACGAAACCTGAATCATTGCCAACAAGACCTTCGTCAAACATTTTCCACTCAAAGCGAAGTGAATTCCTTGAAACGTGAGAAATACGTCTCAAAGGAATTTTTCTAAAAGATATTTGAGAAGGCTTTTTATGCGGATCGGTTGGTGGGCAATAAATAAGTTTTTTAACAATCGTTTGCCAACAATTAAACCTGAAATTATCCAAAATCACGACTGAGCGTGGAATTGCAACACATGGGGATAGATAGATAGATGCCTGCTCGCTCTAACACATTGTAATGTACGTTAATCAACAGTCTGTCAATCAGTTAGTCAGCTAATCAGGCCGTTTTATAGTTGCGGCCTTCCAGGCCGGCTACTCACGCTCTGCATTAGATTCTGGGCATTGCCCACCAGCATTTCCGTGGCCTCGCGATCCTCATCGGAGCCCTGGGCGCCCAGCATGGTCGCCTTCACGGTGGACAAGATCTTGAGCTGTGTTCCAATTGTCGGTATGCGCTCGCACACCTGCAGCAGATTGGTGCGAATGCGTCGATCCGTGCACTGACGCGCCAGCTCCTTGGCCAGCCGGGTCACGTCCTCGGATGCCTCGGCGATCTTCTTGGCCGTCGCAATTAGCTCACGCTTGCTGCCGCGCGAATCGGATAACACCAGCTCGCTGAGGCGTGCCATCAGTATGGCCATACGCTTGGCGGCCGCAATGATCTCGTTGTCCTTGGACGACCACTGGCGCACCTCCTGATGCAGGCCACGTGCGGCAATCTGTTAATCAAACACAGTCGATTAGCGACTCTTACAGCAATGCGTATGGAGCACTTACCAGTATGGGCTGATTTGCGTGCGGCATGGTGCGAAAAACGCCCTCATCCTCATCATCCGTCTCTGGAGGCGGTGGACGCACCGGCGCCAGACCCTCGCGCGGCAAAGGTGGACGCGGTGGCGCCCGCTCCGCTGTAAAAGAGACAGACAGAGAGAAAGGGAGAGACAGAGAGAAAGAGAGTGAGAGAAAGAGAGAGAGAGAAAGAGAGAGAGATAGTTTCGTATTGGCTGACTGATTGAAATGGATTTAACGCACCATTTTGATTGGAGAGATGCAGAGCACTGAGCTCCGGTATGGGCGGCGGCAGAGATGTGGGCAATGGCGGCGGCGGCTGCGGCGGTGCAATGGCATCGCGCACCTCGCGCACATCGCCGAGCAGACGCTGGAAGGATTTCTTCCAGGCGGCAGCCGCAGCGGGATCGGCTATATTGGTGGCGACCAGCTTGGCATCGCCGACCATGGCAGGCAGGGAGCGTTCCAGGTTGTTGGCGGCAGCATTTAGACGCTCCGTAAAGATTGGATCCTCAGAATTGTCCCCCTCTTGTTTGGCTACCAGCAGCACACGATTGATCAGGCGCGCTATATTGGAGGTATTATCGACCATCTTCTGCGGCTGGCGCGCATGGATCGCGTCCTCGCAGAGCTTGGCATACACCTGCATATGCTCCTCGGAGGTCTTGATGAAATCGGCCGGATCGGTTGCCTGGTCGCACAGCGTACGCATTCGGAGCACCGTGTCCGCATACTGTTGCTTCAAATTCTGTAGATGCTCATCAGCCGCCTTGCTGGCCGGATAATTCATGCGTATGCGTCCGGCATTGATGAGCTGCGGCGTCAGCGAGTCGACCTGTGCGGCCGAGGAGAGCAGAATTTCGGCGATCTTCTTGTTGCCACAGGCGCCGCCGGCGGCGACCATGCGCGAGGTCTTCGAGGCGCGATCACTGAACGCCTGCAGATTGTTGGACTTCTGATTGAAGTTCTGTTCGCGTCCGGGCGTGCCCTCTGGCAGCATAACCGCCTCGGTGAATTGCTTGAGGGGCGTGCTCACGTCCATAAAGTCCTGCACGATGCGATTGACCAGGGCATTCTGTATGGCCGCCTTCAGCTCATACAGCTTTTGGGTGAGCTGCTTGGCCGCCTGCTTGGCAGCTGGCCCGCTGCCGGCGGCTTGCCGCTTGAGACGCTCGACCTCGTCGCAGAGCTGCATGATCTCCGCTTTCTGATGGCCCGGACAGCCTTCGGCGACCTTGCGACCCTCCTCGACAATCAGATTGATGGCCCGCTCGCCGAGACCGCCATCATTGAGCTCCGGATTCTGCAGCCATTTGACCGCCTGCTCTAACCGGCCCTGAATCGTGTGCGCGGTCTGCTGGACGCCCGCCTTGTCCACGCCGAGCACGGCCTGGCGCACCAGACCCTGCAGCTCGCCGAGACGTGCTCGTATGCCATTGGCCAGGCCAATTGCCTGCGGGGAGTTGCCTTTGCCATCGTGCCGTAGCTCGCACAGATTATTGGCCATGGCGCCAATCTCATCGGCCAGCTTGCGTATGGGATAGGAGTCCTGGGGCAAGCAACGCTCCGAGATTTCATTGGCATTATCGATGACCTGACGGAGCGCCTTCTCGCCGACGCCGCCGCGCAGAGCATACGGATTCGATAGCCATTCGTTTGCCAGCTCCATTTTGTTGCTTATCGCATTACTCAGCTTCTTCAGAACGGTTAAATTGTCAAGTTCGCTGGTGTCCTCGTCATAGGTGGTCAGCTGCAGGACGCGTATGATCTCCTGTAGTTCATCGCTCATCCGTGCCGCCAGATAATTACGATTTTCAGCAGCCTCCTCGGCGCCCTTGCCCTGCTGCTCGACAATGTGTATGTAGACCTTCATGCTGCAGATGAGTATGGGCGCAAGCGTCTTGACCTGCTCGAGGCAGCGCACCAGGATCTCGCTGTGCACCTGATGCGTTAACTCCTTTTCGCGGGCACCCACCTCGCGTGACACCTTTCCCAGGCAGGGCGACAGATCCTTGAAGAATTTAACGAGATCTTCCATGGTGCCAATCACCTCGGCAACGGCCAGATAGTCGAGAACACGCTTGCACTCCTGGATAATCTTGCGCACCTCGCTCTCATCGAAGCAAAGCAACAGCGAGGAGGTGCCCTGCAGTATGCCGCGGCTTCCCTCAATCAGCTTCTTGCGCGCCGGCCCCGAATAGGGATCCGCGCGCAACATATCCGAAGCCTCCTCGAGCAACTGCGAGGCTGACTCCACGCGATGCAATGCCGACGGCATATCTTGCCTCAATATCTTGTCGTCGGAGCTGTTGATCGTCTCCCGGCCGACCTTTACCAAATTCGCCACCGCCGCCGAGACCACCTGCACCGGCCGGCTGAGATCGGGCATGGCATTGCCATCCTCGGCCTCCTCGTGTAGTATAACCAAGCGAGATACCTAAACGATGATACACAAAAGTTTATTTCAATTAATTTCCGTTTACTGAAATTCTATAAAAGCTTAAAATTAAATCAAATTACTAGCGATTCGGTGAGTTTAATGCTCGAATACAACTTAATGCATTGAGTGTTTGTCTTAAAGGTCTTCTGTATAGACATTATTATATATAATTTATTTTATTATTATAGTTATAATAATAATTAATAAGTTGTAACTGAATTGAAAATGATTGTGCTAAAATGTGAATTCCCGTAAAGCCCACCTACAGCGTATATATTATTAACCACCCTCATCTTTTGCTCACTATTGACTTTTGTCGCTACCTTACAACACAAATTTGTTGTTGATCTAACCTTGCCTTATGCACATGATTATATATGTATATATATATATATTTGTGTAATATATATATTTAATATACATTTATATATATTTATTTATATATTTATATAATATTTCTCTATTTGGCTAATTATCATTTAAATTTAATAATGTATACTACTATTTTTATTATCTTAAAAACTTTTTGTCTAGGGTATGTTAATCGTCTTGTACTCATTATGTAATTAAAATAATTTTCACTATTTTACAACACTTATTTCATGTGTTGCTCGCCCACAAATCACATTTTTAAATGACGTTTTCAGCAAGTGTCATTACGTCATATGCACAAACATAGTTGTAATCGCTCTCGCGTGTTCTTTCTTTCTTTCTCTCTCGCTCGCTCTCTCATTCTTTCTCTATCATTTTGTGTCTTTTTTACTATGATTGACATACACATAAGTCCATAAAGAGACTCACAAAATAAGCAAAGAGACCGCTAAATCAAGCGTGGGACCCGGACTTGGACTTGAAAATCGGAAATCGAAGATCGGCGGACAACTTGTTTTTGCCGGTTTCGTTTTACTATTACTATAGGCTGGCTATTTTTAGACATGAACTGTTTGTTGTACACCAACGCCCCCCCCCCCCTCCACCACTCTTCCTCTTCGACTGCCCACACCAAATGAGACTCAGCTGATTGGAGACAAGTGTCATTGATAAAAGTTGCTATGGTAACTGGAATTTAAGGCGATCTTTTGCTATTCTATCAAATAAGTATTGTTTTTGTCTATCAAATAATACTTTTTATCTAATTATGCACTGCTCACAAAGTGAAAACGAGTATATGGACTTTGTGGTTATGTTATTTACCTTCCAAAAGTCACAGTTTGAAAGTAACGAGTGGCAGTTTTGTTTTGGAGTTACGTAGAACAACCTAATAAACAGGAAGAAGTCTGATTTTGGAAAAAGAGGCGGTACTTTTGCTGAAGCTTTGCCTGGATATAAATATATAAAATAGCTATACAAAAATATAACTATATATTTTTCAAACTGATTAATCGAAAAAAGCTCATTTATTATATATACAAAACCCATTTTAATAGCGCATTTTTATAACAAATACTCCATAGCTCAAATATTAATGAATAAAGGAATATTTGTATAGCCTTTCAGAAAGTATTTTAGTTTTGTCATGAAATGTTCAATGCCTACAAGGCGACATCTCCGACCCTATCAGGCATATATATTCTTGATCAACCGAATGGATATAGCCAGCTGTCCGATACAATCCATACGTCTGTCCCTGTGTCACTATATCATAGAGAAAAAACTTCTTTGTTTATCAAGTTATCTTGTATAAACTCGATATTTATCAGTTAAACTATGCTGCCAACAAATGAGGCAAATCTTACGAAGTTCGTTCTACTATATTATATAGATGATGTATGAACAATATACGGTTTTCCAAGATATTATCATATTAGATATTATTGTTTACATATATATATATATATATATATATATATATATATATACATATATATATATTTTTATATATTTTATATATATTTTTTTAAAATATATATTATTATTTTTATAATATATATTATTATTTGGGCTTTTTTTTTGCCATTTTCTTCATTAATTAATTATGTAATTAATTTGATAAGCCAACTAGCCCCCCCCCAGCCTACGGGATCCTAGCGTTTGCACCATCTGTGGCTTCACTTGGAACATTTGCTGACCAATTTCGCGGCGAGCATCTAAATTTAAGCAAACCACCTCATTATTTAAGTGTAGCGCAGTCTACATGTGTATGCGTGTGTGTGCATGTGTGTGTCTGTGCGTGTTTCAATGTGTTGATTGATGGGCTGAATGATCAACATACCCTTGTCGAGGGCATTATAATTTTGTCACGTAATGTGTAACGCATCTCTGAATATATATATGTATATATACATATATTCCTGTTCAATTAGCCGATTAGTTAAAGTAGCCATCTCTCAATCTAAATTAATCAATCTTTAATGCAATATCATGAAACATTGCCATCTTTCAATGTAGTGAAGGTCCTTTAATATAAATATTAATTTAGCCAGGATCGGGACACTATAATCACATGTCCAAAGATCAACAATTATGTTCTGGAGACATATTGATCCAGTGTAGCATTTACGAGTTTAATCTTATATCTATTATTTATCTACTATATCATATAGATCTATAGAAATCATTGGTCAAAAAGCAGTTTATATATGGATCATCTTAACCAAAAATCCTGGAATTTTGTGCTTTAGTATTCTTTTAGCACAATCAGCCTACTATAACATACAATGGCTTCTGTTGGAACAATCGCTCAAGAGTATTCAATGTTAGGCGTGTCGTTGATAGCTTTGTTTTTTTTCCCCGTTTTTAGATTGTTTTGTTTGCATTTCGCCCGCCATTCATCCGCTGTACGCTAGCCTCCGGCCCCTGTCATGATCACCTTTTCCGTCGCCAGCCCCTGCCGTGGACGATGAGTCACAGTTTGAGTTTGCTTTTTGGCACAATTTTTGGCTCAACTATAATCTTCAGTCGGCCAAACCAGCACCTAAATACACCTACACGTACACCTTGCCCCTGCTACCCACCCATGGCCCCACCCCCTGCCCCTCTAACAACCCTGCCCCCGTAGCCCTAGTCGCTTGTTACGCGTCATCAACTCGAAACGGCTTCCACATGTTGCCACAAAGAGAAATTTCTTTAGCTTCTCTTTGACGCAATGTTTTCATGATTTCCTTTGGCTTTCGGCTCGTAAATGTTTTTATTTTTGAATTTTTTTTTTTTTTTGACTGCAGCTATTTTTGGAATCTCACGATCTCTCTTAAGCTCTCTGGCGTCTTGTTGTTTATTTTATTGTTTTTGTTTTGTTGCTAACAAATTTTTGGCTTGCTGTTTTATTAAATTAACATTTTTTATGTGTCGTCAGGCTCAGGTTGTTGTGATATAGGAAGAAGCAGAAATCTTCTTCTATTATTATTATTATTTTCCACCTCGTTTATTTTTAGACCCTACAAATGAGAAAAGCAAGAAGAAGAGCAAGCAGCAGCAGGCAAGGAACATGAACGCATTTTAAAGTCTGCTTGCGTATAGTCTATATGAATATAGCTATATATATTTATATAGTACTATAACTAACTACACATGTTACACAGCTGCGCTGACTTTCGTTTCGTTATATAAAATATATAGCTTTTATCAAGATATTATGATAAAATCGTGTATACATCTTGATTAATTTGGTTAAACAATAATAAATTCGCGTCTCGATTGAGTTTATAGCCGAGCGCAGCCAACTTAATGCGCCTATGCAGTTATTTCGTGCTGCCAGATTGTCAAAATATGTAATTTACCAGTGCAACCATAATAAATATAAGTAAACAAGGGTACAGCTTCTAGCTTCCACTCTCAGTCATAAAAGTATTATATTTTTCTAAGATTAACTGAATATAAAGGTTCTACCACAATAATGAAAGAAAAAACAAATCAAAATTCTCAGAATTAACAGCATAATCTTAAACATTAAATTAATTAAAACATCTAGAGTAAACTAGGGACTACCCAATTCTACTATGTTAAATACGAATACAGTGGTCGCTCAAACATTACAATGTCAAGATAAAAGGGAACTACATTCTTTTTGATTCTTTTTTTTTTTTTTGAATTTTTAAACCTTCTAAAGTGATCTCTCTTTTATCTTCTTTTTTTGATATCTCTTTATCTTGGGAATACACTAATTTGAACTGTGTTTCAATTAGCGAGCAACCACTGTAATTTGCCGCTACATCTAATTTCATTATACTTTCAGTTATACAATATTTTGAATTCTTCTGAATTTACCTTCTTGGGCGCCAATTTGCACGCTTGTTATATCTATATATAGTCGAGTAGTATATAATATAAAGTGTATATGTATATATGAGTATTTTTGTTTATAAAATATGAGAGTATTTTAGGCACTTCTTAAAGTTAAGCCCTAACCAACTAAAGTTTATTTACCAGACGCTTACCTGCTGGGCAACAGGATCTAATATGCTCTCGATTGTTTTTGTGTGAAAGACGGGCATTTTAATAAATGGTTTAGCTCCTTTGTGTGTGTATGTATGTGTGTGTGTGCGAGTATATGTGTGTTTGTGTGTGCGAGTATATGTATGTGTGTGGATGGGTGTGTAAGTTTAGGTTTAGGTATCTCAGATATCCTTCTCTGCCAAGCCAATTCTATGAGATCTGTAAGAGAGAAGAATTTTAGTTAAATATATATACTTATTCATAAGAACTTCTACTTGATTTTTAAATACAAAAACAATTCTGTGTGTGAGGGCGTGTGTGTTATCTAGACTGGTCGATAATACGAGACTGTCACCTGAAGGGAAGCTACACTCGGAGAAAAAATCAAGTAATATGAGCTTAAATCAAGCATCAGATCGGTAAAAATCAACTTCGAGATCTGTAGATTTTGAAGAATATTTCGAAAAATAATCAAAACTCATACAAATCACAAAACTATCGTGCTTCCATCGAAAACATTTTATAAGCATGCAAATTCTTGCTTTAAGTATTTTATGCCTATAATATATTTTATATTTATGCATATATAGATTATCTATTAATCTATACATAGCATACACAATTTTTTTTTTTTAATTATTATTTTAAATATGAATATATGTACATATTTCCTTTACTTAATTTATAATAATTTGGGTTTCTTTTCTCCGAGTGTACAGACTATCGGCCATATTTAGGCATTGCGAAATTGCTTTGAAGCTGTCTCCTACGCATTCAAATTCTTCTTAAATTCTTTAATTTTCGTCTTTTCTGTATTTCGATTTAATGTGCTTCTCCTGCAACTGTTTCATTAATGATGACGCACACTGTGAGGTCATTGTGAGACATTTCGGTGTCCAGACCAGGGGCGGGGCGAGGGACCGGTGCCAGACACAAAACTGATGACGCACTGTTTACAAGCCACTGTCTCTATGTGTGTGTATATATTTGTGTGCAGTTTTTAATGCGGAACTTTGTGGCATTATTGATAGTTCAATTTCCGCAACCTTTGCTAATACTCGTAATTGGCCATGATTTAAGGTGCAAGTGCGAAAAGTTTGGAAACGTGGGGAAGAGCCAAAATGGCATTGAAAATGCGAGAGTTCAATATTAGCTGGACAGGTGGCTGATATTGGGGGTGTGCGTGCGTGCGTGCGTGCGTGTGTGTGTGTGTGTGTGTGTGTGTGTGTGTGTGTGTGTGTGTGTGTGTGTGTGTGTGTGTGTGTGTGTGTGTGTGTGTGTGTGTGTGTGTGCGTGGGCGTGTGTGTGTGTGTGTGTGTGTGTGTGTGTCGTCAAGTTAAAAGCAAACTGGCGCCAAGGCGTTCAAAGCACCTCGCTAGAAGCAAAACAGAAAACTTGAACACAATACGCCACTGATCACCTGCACTGAAATAAACAAACGGGTTGCAAGCAACTAATAACAAATAATTTAGTTAATAGCAAATACGAAATTCAGTTTAAAGAGAACTTAAACACAATTAAAGCTCTAATAAGGCCTGGTTGAACAATAAAAACAAAACTAAGGTTAATTTAAGTTGGAATAGCTTCGGTATATAAAGTCCGATCTTTATCGAGCTGTCATGTTAATGACAAACGCCAAGGCTCTCAATTTAAAAACTTGTTATTTTGTGATGAGAAAAAGAAATCAACAAATTATATATATTCTATTTGTGTTCACTTCATGCAAATCTTCATTTGAAAACCATTCAATAACTTTTTATTAGACTTGGATATGAAAATATTTTATAAAAGACCAAATTAAAAGGTTCAATCATTAATATAAATTCAATAATATGAATTATATTTCTTTCATATATGCATTTATTTTAAGCAAATTTGGCATTCAAATTGTATGCTTAAAAACAGTTTTTATATGTATATAATTATATATTTGCACATTTTTTTTCGCGCAGTGTACCCACAAATATTGAAAAAATGAGCATGTACAAACATATGTATGTATATCGATATTTGAATAAATATAGGAACGTGCGCACACTTCCAGTCTATAATGAGTGCCGCTTATGGCGTTTAGTTTGCAACAACAGAAATGATCCCAAAAAAAGCCAACAAAACAAAACGAAATACAAACTTAAATTTAATACACATATTTGTTGTAGTGTGAGACGTGGGTTTATTGACTGACTGTTGCCATTTATGGTAAACAAATTGTTGCAACTAATATACCATACAATAAATACATATACATCCATATACACGCACGCACACACACAAATGCAACGCATTTCAAAAGATTGCCAAACTCAGGCAAGCATCGTATATCGCATATCGAGAAACAGGTTCAATAAACTATCTCTAGCCCATCTTTAAGCCACATAAATACCTATTGGGATGAATGTATGCAAATGTGTGTGTGTGTGTTTATGTGCATGCACTATATAGACAGCTGAGAAGCTCCAGCAATGCAACAACAACAACAACTTCGGCAGGCTATGGAAATCATAAATTGAAAACAACAGCCGAAGCAGCAGCAGGCAAATTACCCCCGGGGACCGTTTTTATGGACTCTACTGCTCTACTCTACTGTGGGGGCATTTACAGCTACTGAATTTGGGCAGCGATCGCAGCATCGAGAAAATCGCACGCGCGCAGAACGGCGCAGAATGATGAGCGCGCGTTCCCTTTGCTGCGCAAAGGCAAAACCACACACATACATGCCCCTTTACGTATGTCATGTATAGAATATGTACATACATATCTGCATGCGCATAAAAATTTTCTTTTGTACGCATATTCATTTATTTAGGGCAGACAGCGCTAAGGCGAACACACACACACTTTTATTGTTTTTGAATACATATACACACACATGCTAATGCGCTTGTTTACATGGCTGCTGCTTATTACTTGTTGTTATTTCACGCACATTCGCTTTTATCATCTTTCGTTTCTTCGTGCGTAGCAACAAACAGCTAACACACACACACATGCGCCCACAGAGCGAAAGCAATAATTGGCTCACAAATAAAAAATAAAAAAAGGAGAAAAGAAAAGAAAGAAAGAATCAAGAGCACAAAACAAACTCCGTTGTCTGATGTCAAATGCATTTTGGCTGCGAATTTTCGACAATTGAATTGATTCATAAGCTTAACACATATGTGTTATACATACACAGTTTATATATACACAGATTACATATGCATATATATGTATAGATACATTAAATATATTGCCCGTATTTACTTTAAAAACTTTTGCCTTATTCGCTATGGCTGTCGCTCGCGCAGCGGCTTTTGACTTGCTTGCCCGACTGTTCTTTAAATACTAAAAAAAATGATTGGGGGCCACAATCTACCTTGCGCCAACAGCGACGGCGACGTCGACGACGACGCTTTTGTTGTACGCTACGTGCCTATATTCTTCTTCTGCTCTCCATATCGCCATCACTTTGTAGCGCTCAGTTTTGACATTCTCTCGGCTGCGTTTGAGTGCACATGTGTGTGTGAGTTAAGCATATTCTCCCCCCATACGTTATTAACGTTGTTGTTCTTAGTATTGTTGCTATTTTTATTAGTTTGCTTTTGTCGCTTTATTCATACAAAAAATATATTTTTTTCCACAACTATCTGATATACACTACCTGTGGCAATTTCTGCGTTATGTCCAGAACGATCTAGCAGATCGAGATTCCAAGACAAAGCCACAACAATACCCTTAAGTGAAGAATATATTTTGGAAAAAAAAAATGTATTCGTTGGTCCAGTTTAAATCAAAGGATATCTTAACCGTTTTCATGATCACTTCAATGGCAAAAGAAAATGAAAAAATTCAAATCAACTTAAGCCAACGGCTTATCATAACAGCTGTGAAAATGTACCACATGTTGTTGCCAGACTGTCTGCTACTTAACTTATTGGTATTTTTATTTTTACTAGTATTTTCTGGTATTGTGGGCTGCCAACTTGTTGCAAAATCGAAAATCTGCAAAAATGAAATTGCCCAACACTTACAAAATACATATATACATATACATATATACGTAACTCATACAAATTAATTGATGAAGGAAAATTGACAAAAACTAGGTGTTAAAAGTAAAGCAAATGTAATTGAATGTATAACGCATATGCTTTAAACGAAAATGTTGCAAGTGTAAATATGTAAAACGCAACGCGTGTGCAGTGTAAGGCGAAACATAGCAAAGCAAACAAATCTAGCAGGCAGTCAAGCAACCGCAGCAGTAGAAACGGCAGCAGTCAGAGGCCGAACTGACGTGAAAGAAAAACGACGCATGCAGAGGAAAAATGCCGCAGCCGTGTTGATGAATTAGCAAAAAGTGTTTAAATTGCAAAAGTAAGCGGCACAAATGTAAGGAAAACATAATTTTCCATAGTTTTATCATATTTTTTTACATGCAATTGGTGTTGGATGGCGAATGTGTATATATTTGTGTGTGTGTGCGATTTTTGTGCGGGTGTGAGTGTGAATGCGCCGCAGCGAGAAAGAGAACGCACCATAGTTGCCTATGTAGCTGCTGTCGGTGTGTGTGGGTGTGTGTATGCGTGTGTGTGTGTGTACAATGTGCAAGCAAAACAATTTATACATCGTTAGAAATTGTCCAACGACTTAAATGGTCCCTACGTTACCCATTATTTAAAAAATAAATTACAAATCTTCTTACGGTTAACCAAAATTGCAGGAGGCTATGTCCGTTGACAAGCGGCAACAACAAAAACATCGACGTCGATGACGACGTCGCAGCGTCGTGCGATTTGCTTTATGTATGCGTATGTCCGCACCCGAAAAAAAGTACACAATACAAAAAATTAAGATCGCAGCAAATAAACAAAACTTAAATCTAAATTTAACAGGCATTAACACAATAAGACAAAAAAAAACAGCCATTTAACTAAATTAAAAGGCAGCAACACACACAACAGCTAATTTAAATGCTGCTTCTAAGCTCCAAAGGCTTACAGCATGAAGAGTAAAGTGACAAAAAGACAGGGCGAATGCAAAACAACCGACATCGCACACACACACACAGATGCATACGCTTATTTATATACGCGTATGTCTGTTTGTGCTGTGTGTGAGAACGAGACATGGCCTCTGTGTGTGTGTGTGTTTGAAAAATAGGCGTGTTTCGCGTAAAAAAAACCAAACAAATCAAATAAATAGTTTTAACAATTAGCACGATGGCAAAATGCTTAGCCAAAAGTTGATTCAAAACGCACGATTTTCGCTGCAACAACACAGATAGGAAACAAAAAAAAAAGAATGCCAAGTGCTGCAACCCTTTTTTCGTTTGCATGCGGCAGCTGGGCATTAAATAAGTACCGCTACATGCCCATTATGAATTACCTAGATCCACATACATATACATATGTAGCACACATGCACGTGTGCTACTCTCTCTCTCTCACTCCGTCTTTCTCTCACACACCAACTCCCCTTACACCCTCCGCCTACTTTAGAACCTAAATTTTAAAGCTACGCATCAATAAGAATGTCAGATATAGTCGAGAACGTAATATCGTGCGACGACTCTCTTTACCATTTAAATTGTCCGTAACTGGATGATGATGCACCGTTACTTGCTACTCTCAGTAAATGTTCGAATGGGGTCTTTGGGGACATAGTGTCAAAAGAACGTAACAAAAAAGAAGAATACAAATTTCGCATATATTTTTGATAAGCGGCTTCTGTTCGGTCAGTCGTGTGGAATACCGAATAAGATATCAGCGTATGCACGTGTGCGTGTGTACATGTGTTGGTGTGTGTGAACGAGCAGTGTGAATCACTTGATCGATTTGAATGCGACAACAAAAACATGAAATTCTCCTTTTTATCACATACACACAACACACGCATACACGCACGCACGTACACATGCATAGTTTAGTGCCCTCATACATACATACATACATATGTAACTTTCAATAACACTTTCGTTTGCAGAGCGCAGCAGAAGGAGTTTCTTGTCTGTCCATTGAGGAAGCAGCGATATCAAGCCAGAAGAACAGACCAAAAGGAAAGAGAAACAAGTTGACAGCCCTACTGCCGAGAGAGAGCGAGAGTGTGTGTGTGTGAGAGAGAGAAGAAAGGAAGAGGAGAGCGAGCGAGTGTGTGCTGGTTGGGGGCATAACATGAATAACTGAGATGCCATCGGCACGTCCTGGTAGTCTCAAAGATCCGGAAATAGCCGATCTATTCAATAAGCATGATCCGGAGAAGATCTTTGAGGATTTGCGCGAAATTGGCCATGGCTCCTTTGGTGCCGTCTACTATGCTCGCTGCAATCTCAACAAGGAGATTGTGGCGATCAAAAAGATGTCGTATACAGGCAAGCAGAGCCAAGAGAAATGGCAGGATATACTCAAAGAGATACGGTATTTTTCACACTTTCCTTTATATATATTTATATATATATATATATATATATATATAAATATATATATATAAATATATATGTATATGTTCCTCATTTAATCCGATAACTTGCAGCTTCTTACGTCAATTGAATAACCCGAATACCATTGAATACAAGGGCTGCTACCTGCGCGAATCCACAGCCTGGCTGGTTATGGAATATTGCGTCGGCTCCGCCTCGGACATCATTGAGGTGCACAAGAAGCCGTTGCACGAAGACGAGATTGCTGCTATTTGCCTGGGCGTGCTCAGCGGCCTGAGCTATTTGCATTCGCTGGGACGCATCCATCGCGACATCAAGGCGGGCAACATACTCCTCACGGACATGGGCGTTGTGAAGCTGGCTGATTTTGGCAGTGCCGCCATCAAGTGTCCGGCCAATAGCTTTGTGGGCACGCCCTATTGGATGGCACCGGAGGTCATTCTGGCGATGGACGAGGGCCAGTACGATGGCAAGGTCGATGTCTGGTCGCTGGGCATCACCTGCATCGAGCTCGCCGAGCGCAAACCTCCATACTTCAATATGAATGCCATGTCCGCACTGTATCACATTGCACAGAACGAGTCGCCCACGTTGCCGGTAATTATCGATTAACCAACCAATTTTAATTATTGAGAAATAACTTATGACTTATGACGATCAGCAATATAAATTTAACTTATTGATCATTGCTTTATTTATCGATCTACAATAAACGTATCGATAAGCGATTCATTTCTCTATTTAATTTGTCGCACAAAATGTATGCATTTTGCAGAAGAACGACTGGTCCGATACGTTCTGCAATTTTGTGGACCTATGTCTAAAAAAGATGCCCGCGGAGCGACCCTCATCGGCCAAGCTGCTGCAGCACAGCTACGTGACGCGTCCGCGCTCCGAGACGGTGCTGCTGGAGCTGATCGCGCGCACCAAGTCGGCGGTGCGTGAGCTGGACAACCTTAACTATCGCAAAATGAAAAAGATACTCATGGTGGACACGTGCGAAACGGAGAGCGCCGTCGGTGACACGGACGACCAGCAGGACGATCATGCTGGCGGCGACAGCAGCAAGAGCAATAGTATTACTTCCGAGCACTCCATACACTCGGTGGGTGTATCGGCGGCTAGTAGTCAGGTGAGATAACATATAATCGGACAATTCATTTATTTGGCCAAAGTTTTAATGCTTCATTTACGTCATCCTTTTAGAGCTCGTCGTCGAATTCCATACCGGCTGCAGCGCAGAATCATCACCATATCGGGGTGCATCATCAGCAGCAGGTGGCCGCTGCAGCCGTTGCCGCTGCCATGCACCATCAGCAGGAGCTGCAGAAGCAGCATCTGAGCAACTGGTCGAATGCCCAACAGCAACAGCAGCAACCGGGCGGCTCTGCCTGTGGCGCCGTCTCCCGCAATTCGTCACGCCACCGCAATCTGCCGCCGCTGCCAAACATAATGCACACCATGAACAACAATGTGACGCCTACGAATTCGGCATCAGTGGTGCCGGCACCAGCGCCGCCGATGTCGGTGATGCCGCATCTGGGCGCCGCAATGGGACACGGAAACACTGGTGCTGCTAGTGGCATGGGCGGCGGGGGCAGCAGCACTGGGGGCTCACCAGCGGGCGGTGACCATCGCTTAACTGGAATACAGCCGCGTTATCTATCAACACCGGCCGCCCAGGCGGCGGTCTATGCGGCCACATCGTCATCCTCGCAACAGGCCATCTCCAATGCAGTCAACGATCATGGACCCAATAATTTTGCCACCATACGGACGACGAGCATTGTGACCAAACAGCAAAAGGAGCATATGCAGGTGTGTGCCATAGTTAAGCTCGAAAAAAAACCATACTTATGTACAACAACTAACAAAGCTCATTATGATGAGTGTGCGTGTGTGTATCTGTGTGTGCGTGTAGAATACACTTTAGTTGTAGTCCCAATAGTAGGGCCTGCTTGTCATTAACATTAATCGATATAGCAAACAAGATCGAGTGCAAACGCAGCCTAATGCTGGCTCTCTCAAAATCTCTCTCTCTCTCTCTCTCTCTTTCTTACCTCTCATTGCTGTCATCGTGTGCTTTTCTTTATATCGTCTGTATATATATATATAAATATATATATATATATATATATATATATATATATAAATATATATATATATATATATATAAATATATATATATATATATAACAATATATATATTGTTCGTGCGTCCTGCCAGCAGCTCCCACCACCCGATTCATTGTCCCAGTCACCTGTCATTCCTGTTGCTTTTGCTCGCCGCTCGCTCTCTCGTTCTCCAAATCTTTTCGTTCTAACTTTAGCTCTCTACTACTACATGCAAACTTTGTTGTTGTTTGTTTCTATTTCTACTCTCCTGCATAACAAATAGGCGCGCTATAACTTCTGCTCCTGCTCCTGCTTCTGCTGCGGCAACGAGCCGGATGCTGATGACTTCGCTGGCCACGATGACAGCTTCTTCCACAAGGCTAAAAATAGTAGCAGTCCGATACACTGCCAAAATCTAAATCATTGTCCCTGTGTGATCTCCTAATCAATCAATGACTAAATCAAACTTCAAACTGAAAAGAGTGGACACTCTCATGCATATGTGCATATACATATGTATTTATTAATATATGCGCGCTTGTGTGTGCGTGGGCCAAGTCCATGACAATAAATAGAGCAATAAATGTTTAAGAAATCTAATGCCACAAACAAACTTATTTGCAAATTGAGTGCATCAAAACCAATAACACATTCACTCACACACTCACGCACACACACCCAGCACTTTACACCTTAGCACCAAAGCTGCGATCGCACCTACACAGCGCACATCCATACATACCTTCACTCAGCCTTCGCCCAAATTTTGTTCTATGCCGCTTGCATTGTGCTTCTTCTTCTTACTTTTCCTTCCTTTTTGCTTTTCGCCAATAGCCACTCTCCACTTAACTCAATTGCACTCCCACTCACATTCTCTCGCACTCTCGAAGCTTGCTTAACATTTGACAAGTTTGACGGCTGCCCGTCGGCATTTTATCTTTGATTTAATGACGCTGCGAATTTCAATTGTTTAAGTTAGTGTTTATTGTTAGTAGTGCTTGTTTCACTTCTTTATTGTTGTATTTTATTCAGCTTTTATAAACACGAACGCGTGAGCTGTTGCTTGTTTGCAAGTTGCTATGATTTTGCCTAGCATAAGATGTTCTAAGTTTGAGGTTAAGAACGAATGGGAGCTTAGTTGTATTATCGTAAGTTGTAGTTATACATAGTTATTGTTGCTAAAGCGCACCATGAACACGCACACAGACAGTCAGCTAACTAGCTTATGTTTTTAAATGTATATTATTTGTGGCTGGCTGCTTATTTTTGAAAATGCAGGAGGAGATGCACGAACAAATGTCCGGATACAAGCGCATGCGACGGGAGCATCAGGCGACGCTGCTAAAGCTCGAGGAGAAATGCAAGGTGGAGATGGAGACGCACAAGTCGGCGTTGGACAAGGAGTACGATAATCTATTGCATAACTTTACCAGAGAATTGGAACGCCTCGAGGTAAGCGGGCGTATTTAAAAATAAACTCAATTCATTTAACTGATATCCTTTGATCATGTTGCAGGCCAAGCATCAGCAGGATTCGGAACGACGCGCAAAGCAGACGACAGCGGCCGAAAAGAAACTTCATAAAGAGATTACTCTGAAGCAGGAGGGCGATCGCAAGGTGTTCGATTTGAATCGCAAAAAGGAATACAAAGCGAACAAGGAGCGCTGGAAACGGGAACTCTCAATGGATGAGTCAACGCCAAAGCGTCAGCGTGATTTAACCTTGCAATCCCAAAAGGATAATCTAAAGCAGCACGAGGCCCAGGAGGAGCAACGCATGCTGCAAGCCCAAAAGCAATACATCGAGCTCGAGATGCGCAAATTCAAGCGAAGACGCATGATATTGCTGCACGAACTGGAGGATCAGCTGTTGCGCGATGTAAATAACGATAAAAACATTATATATATATATATATGTATATACGAACTATTATAACCAAAATAATTTTGATTGCATGCAGGAGCTGAGCAAGAAGCAACAGCAGCTGGAACAGGCGCATGGTATGCTATTGAAACACCACGAAAAGACACAGGAGCTGGAGTACCGCCAGCAGAAGAGCGTGCATCAGTTGCGCGAGGAGCAAGTTAGTATGAGATAGATCAGCCCAATCATTGACTGTATCTATGTTATATATTCATTTGACAGATAAACAAGCAGCACGACACCGAGTTGCACAATCAAAAAGACTACATGGATCGCATCAAAAAGGAGTTGCTGCGCAAGCATGCGCTCGAGCTAAGACAACAGCCCAAGAGCCTTAAGGTAAACACCAAATCATTTCGAGAATGAACAACAACAACAATTGATTTTAATACAATACAATACAATACAGCAAAAGGAGCTGCAGATACGCAAACAGTTTCGCGAGACATGCAAAACGCAAACAAAACAATATAAACGCTACAAGGCGCAAGTGCTGCAAACGACACCCAAAGAGCAACAAAAGGAGGTCATTAAGCAGCTTAAGGAGGAGAAGCATCGCAAGCTGACGCTGCTGGGTGAACAGGTGATGATGCCCGCGAATATAAACTCAATATATTCATATGCCACACATCACTACATCATGCCTATTTCATTTTCCCTTTCACAGTATGAACAAAGCATTGCCGACATGTTCCAAAGTCAAAGTTATAAACTAGACGAGAGTCAAGTGATCGAGTGCCAACGTACCAATGAGCAATTGGAATACGAACTGGATATGCTCACGGCCTATCAGAACAAGAACAAGAAACAGGCGCAGGAGCAGCGGGATCGCGAGCGACGTGAGCTCGAGAATCGGGTCAGCGTGCGGCGTGGCCTATTGGAGAATAAGGTGGCTTTTTTCTTTTTTAACTTAAGCAATCAATTTAAATTAAATAATTTATTTAATCATTTTCATTTAAGATGGATGCCGAATTGCAACAATTCAATTTGGAACGTGCCGAGCGCTTGCGCATGAAACACGAGAAGCATGCTAAAGAATTGGAAGCTTTTGATAATGAATCAATAGCCTTAGGTTTCAGGTATGCAACTAAATAAAATATCAAAAAATATTTATGAATATATATAAATATATATAATATGTTTTTGAATATATGGTGTATTTCAGCACTTTATCATTAACTGAGGTATCACGCGAGACCTATCCGGATGAGGAGGGCAGTTTGTCTGGTTCCATGATTAGTTTAGCGCATAGCAATAGTTCAACAAGTTTTCCGGCTGGTTCGCTATAGCATAGGCAACAACAACAACAACATAAACAGCAACAACAAACACTGCAACAACAAGAACAACAACAACCATATAGTAATATAAACTATTATAATTTTAATGCAAATTTAAAAACAAAAACTTCAACAAAGGTAACAACAAGCAGAGCCGGACATAAACTATAACAACAACGTTTACAAATAATATAACAATAATAAATATATATATATATATGTATATATATATGTATATGTATATGTATATATATATATATGTATATGTATATGTATATGTATATGTATATGTATATGTATATGTATATATATATATATATATATATATATATCGATTTATATATATAATACATAAGCATGCGTGTAGCAGCACCCGAAAAAAAACAACAACAAATTAATATAACTAAAGGAAAAAAAAAGAAACACCATGAGAAATTTTCTAAATGTTGCTGTAATAATTTTGTACTCAAACGTAATCAATTCAAGCAAACAACAACAACAAACACCACATAATAATAAATTTAACAGAAGTTAAAACAAAATCAAACAAGCAAAAATATAAATATACATACACACACACACACACACACGTAAAACATAATTTAAATGTAAGACTATTGTCGAACGCAAAACGCATTAAACAATAATAATAACAACAACAATAACAAGCAGACAACCACAAACAACAGCAAATTATCGACCTATGTATATCTATATATATATGAAGACACATACATATATATAGGGATCGACCTAAATGTGTGCAAAATGTTTAAGTTTTATTTTGAAATTTTGATATTATTACATGATAATTTAATTAATTTCTTTGTTATCAAACGACTCGATGGTGTATTGCAAAAATATATAAAAACAAATCTAGAGTCCTTAAAGGAGTCGTTAAATACACGAAGATTCTGTTAGTACGGAGACTCGCCGAGAGGGACGCCATCGATTGCGCGCTCCTCAGTGAAAGAAATGGAGAGAGAAAGCAAGGATTTGCCCATGCCATGCCAGGAGCAGATTCATCACCAACTAATTTTGATTCAGAAAATAGCTTGGCGCCATTTTTGCATGTTGTTGAAATCCAAATTTTCAATTTTCACGTTACGTTTTTTTTTTATATATATATCGGACTTGCAAATAAAAAAAAAATTTTTTTTAAATAAACTAATAAAAGAACCACAACTAAAAGTAAGCATATTATAGAATTAATTAATTCAAATTGCATAATGCTTAGTCAAAAACCATAAAAATTGTATAGAAAATTAAATGCAAATGAATATCAAATTAATTACAATTTATGTTTTATGTGAGACTTATTTTTTGTTGTTGTCGTATACACATACAAATAAATATACACATCCACACACACACCTATCACGAGCCCCGATCTTAAGATTTTTTTAAAAAAATTTAACATTTGTAGCAATACAATTTTTAGTAAACCAAATCATAAAAAAGCAAAATTATAAAAAACAATCTTTTCCGTTAGCAAATAATCAATAATTTGATCTAACAATAAAGACGTGAGCGTGGGACAAATGCTTAGATATGGAAAAAAATAAAACTGACGCGACGCGCTAATATATTATATTATTGAGATAACAAGAGGTGTATATATATATATACATATGTAATAATAATAATGATCATTAGTATTATTCTAGTGCATACCTAGTTATTTTCGCATGGATTTATCACGGAACTTAACAAATGCTACAAAATAACTTTATTAACAGTTTTAGAAAGAGGAAGCACGATGCAAAGAAAGAGGGCGAGGATAGAGAGAGAGAGAGAGAGAGAGGGAGAGATAGAGAGAGATAATAGCGGAACACAGAACATACATGTTATATTTTTTATGTTAATAATATTGTTTTTTTTTATTATTATTAACAAATTGTATTTTTGAAGTGGATAAACACATAACAATTTAAATGATACACGTCAATAAAATAAAAAATAAAGTAAAAATACTACAAAGAGATAAAGAATAAAACAAAAATCAACAAATATGTACATATATATATGCATTTTTAACATAATACTATGTAGTGTAGGGCACTAAAGAATATTATATACATTGCATATTATGCATTGCATTGCATAAGCTGACGAAATAAAAAATCAAAATACCAATTGGCGATTAATAACTAGGACAAATTGTTGTCTTTAGATATGCGACTATCCGCTTAATATTGGGTTCAAATAATAATAAAAAAACACAAAACTACAAACACATTTACCACATTCATATTTTCAGAAGTTATAGAACTTGATATCTGAATGACTTCCAGCCGATATATAGAGTTTCGTCTTTATGGTTCGAGCTGAGCGAACATACCCTTCAGTTTCTATATATATACATACCCGACAACTATATCGTATTAAAATTGAAGGTTTTTTGCTATTTTTTTTTTTATTGAACTCAATAAAGTTTTAGCTGTATAGATGTACATACATATGTGGCCAGTCACTTTTCCCGCCAACAATATGCAGGTCCAACAATAATTCGTCAAAAACTATATCCATATGCATATGTATGTACCTTGTATTCATGTATATATATATATATGTATATAATAATTGAATAGATGCATGCGTTTAGTTTCGGAATCGCGGAATGTAGTTCGATCAATTTTTTGCCTGCCCAATGCATATATATTTTGCAATTACAAATATTTCAGCGGAGTCTGGACAACGACTTTGTCGTGTATATATAGGTATAATTGTATATATAAATATCTTTATGTATAATATGTGTGTAAACATGCGTAACATTAATAGTTGAGCCTTGGATATAGGATTTCTGCAAACTACATTATGCATATATATATATATATATATATATATATACATATATACACATATACATATATATATATATGTATATATATATATATATGTATAAAGTTGACATATAAAGGATTTCAAAAGCTTTTGCACTTACAAACTGTACACATATAAAATATATGTATATATGGGTATACATAAATACATTGACAGTTATTATATGCAGGCATATTCTAATATACTTGAAAGGTTTGCAATTGTGTGGGTGTGTTTTTGTGTGTGCATGTGCATGTGCAGTTGTATGTGTGTGTAAATTATTTAGAAAAATAACATTGATAAACGCTGCATATATGTATGTATGCATATGTAGTTGTTAAGCTATAAACTTTTTTAATTGGGTTGCTTGGGCGGTGGCTGCTCCGATCTAAAGAGAATGCTGCGCAGCTGCTTCCGCGGCTGGTGGCGATGCTTTGGTCATGGTCTCAATGGGATGGAGGCGTTGCGTCCGCGCGTCAAGCCGCAGCCGATGGATAGACGGTGTGCCTCCAAGCGGCTCAGGCGCTGCCTTCACATGCCCATCAAGCTGTCTAGGAATGTATGCTTGTTGATTATTTTTGTGGTGGCTATCACGAACTCCACATTGTTGTCCTCCTGGGCGGCCAGGAAGCGCAGCGCGGCAATTTCCGAAAATGTGCAGCCACCCACAAAGCAGACGAGCACCACGCGTCTGGCGTTCAACAGTGATGACTCGTTGGGCGTGGCACCGCTGACGCCATGACGACCACCGATGCCAATCAATTGCACCTGAAAGTCCTCGAATGTGGGACCCGGCAAATTGTTGATCTGGCTCTTGAGAGTCTGCCAACCAAGCGGCTTGAGCGAGTGCTCGACCAGACGTGCGGTGAGCGGTGCATAGAAGCTGTGCACATAGCTAATGTCCTTCGGATTGACCTCGATGCTGTCATCAACGGTGAGATGTAGGGTCTGAAGTAAGAGCGTGAATCAAAGCAAATTGTGTCAAGTCAAAAGTGAGCCCCTCGCCACTCGCTACTCGTTCTTCATTTTTACTCGGTACTCACTGCTTTTTTTTCTATTTTTACATGTAGCTCGCTGCTTGTTCTTTTTTATTTGTTACTCGGTGCTCGTTCTTTTCTACTCGCTCCTCGCTGCTCGTTCTTTTTTACTCGCTGCTCGTACTTCTTTTTTACTCCCTACTCGTTCCTTTTTACTCGCTACTCGATCTTTTTTTACTCACAACTCGCTGCTCGTTCTCTTCTACTCGCTACTCGTTAATTTATACGCGCTACTCGCCACTCGCTACTCGTTCTCCCAATTTACTCGCTACTTGCTACTCGCTACTCGCTGCTTACCTTGCGCAACACGGCGTATGCACGCGACTCGGTCCGGGTGCGTATGAGGCCGGCTTTCTCCATATTGCTGATCGTGAGCAGCACCTCCAGCCCGTACACTTGGGCCAGGTCGCGTTTGTAATGATTAAGGACCTGCTCCTTGAAACCGGAAGCGGCCGCACACTGCAAACAGATTAGACGCAATACATTGCGCAGCTCAGCTCGGCGTGCTATCTGGTCATCAATGTAGGCGCTGGCCTTGTCAATGTCCGCACAGATCATGAACTCCTGCTCGGCGGCCAGGTCATCGTTGAACGAATAAACGCTCAGCTGTTCGTCGATGAGTCCGGCGATGGTCGTATGCTCGGATATTGCATTCTTTTCATTCAATAGCTGTTGCATACTCTCTT
>JBAMCE010000537.1:52500-256614 GCA_037075305.1 Drosophila kanekoi
ATATATTTATACATACTAACGCCTCTTAAGATTATGTAAATGCTATTAAAAAGATGATAACACATATATATATACATAGTCACATATGTATTCAACTATACAAAATATACAAAGAACATATACACACATATACACAGTTATACACACATGCATATTATACTTATTTACTCTTCTACCGCTTCAATAACTTAGAGATGGGCACAATTATGAACAGACACGATTGTCCCAAAAGCAAAAAAGAAATTCACATTGCTCAAGCTGCAAGAAAGTAGTTTATAGGCCTTTTTAGGTTATTAAGATTCATGTTCTTAGCCTTTCAATTCTGTTTCTCATTGAAGCCTGATTTTCGTTGAAAACAAATCCTATAAATTAGGTATCCCAATGTTTAAAAACAGTCAAACCGCAACCCGAACCAAAGCATATATTTTTCAAAGTAAAGAACATTTTGTAGACCCAATGTATAAATAACTTTGGCCCCAATTGTTGCCTTTATCTTACCATATTTGGCAGATGCCAAAATTTGGGTGGGGATAAAACTTAGCCCGCATCTTGTTTAAAAAACAAAGTATATAGAGCTTGCAATATTTTCAGTACAATGGGCATATGTAATAACGAAAATGAAATGTAATTTTTATTAAAATGTTGAAAGTATATGAATATATAGTTAAGCACGTGGAACCTAAATTGAATCAGCGAACTTTTTGCTGCCAGTTCTCAAATCCAATAATCCATAATCTAAGACAAACATTAGTGATTCAGCAAATAAGTAAATATATATATATATATATTTATATTTTATTTGTATTTAAGCCTGATCTAAATCAACTGCCAAGTCGAGAAGTTGACTTCGTCGACCCCATTTATTAAATAAAATCTCGATCAGATATTATATAGCTACGAACAGGCAATAATTGAGTTTCTCCCATTGGATGAAAGACTCTTGTTATTTGCGGAAACTCATTCAATTCGGGCTGGGGTTCGTTTAATTTAATTAAGATTAATTAATTCTCACGCCGAAAATACGTATTATTTATATTGTTTTTAAGATTAACTTAGAATATTCTTTACAATTGTTAGCTCTTGTTATGGTTTTCCTATTGAATATCTAATTAAAAGTTTGTTAATAATTTAGTTGATTTTTGTTTGTGCAACAATCTAATTGAACTTTCTGTCAAAACTTTTACTTGACTCCTTACGCCCATCTCAAGTCTCTCGCTCTTCACGTCAATTTCCACCAACGAAAACGTGCACAATAAAATTCTCTCTACACTCACACACAACACACACACACACACACACACGCATTTGTATCATATCATGAGAATTGTCTCTGCTGAATTACCTGCAATTGTCTCGAGGACCGTTTAAGCCCTCCGTTTAGTTAGTTTCTTTCCATTGAATGACTTATTGATTGATTGATAAAAAGAACCCCCTCAAGCCGCTTATCCTGCCTAGCTGATCAACTTTTCGAAATAAAATCCAAAACAGAAAATAAATTGCGAACTTTTAATGCACTTTTGATTGGGTTGTCATTACAAACAAATTCAGATATATAATGGTCTATAATGGTCTCCGTAATTGACAGCCGGACAACTTGAGCTGGAAGGCTATAAATGCGAGTGTGCCGGGCGGAAGGACATCAAAGAGCTGGGAAGACAACGATGGACTATTTGCAGGAAGCGCCACAGCTTATCGAAACGGATGCGCAAATGACAATGAGACCGGATGGGGATGGAATCGGGAATGGGGAACGGATCTGGCATGTAAACACGCACGATGCTGTGCGGTATCATTGGCGGGTCTGGGAACTGACCGGCCTGATCCAGCCGGTGGGCATGTCCCGGCCGTTGCATCTGCTGCGCGCCATTCTGATCAATGTGCTGGTCACACTGCTATTTCCGCTTACGTTGCTGGCGAAACTGTTCTACACGCACAGCCTGCAGGAGCTCTGCGAAAATCTGACCATCACCATAACGGACATTGCGGCCAATTTCAAGTTTATAAATGTGTATCTGGTGCGCCGGCAGCTGGCCGAGATTCGGCGTCTGCTCGACCAGCTGGACAGACGAGCGATTGGCGTGCAGCATCCCGAGGAGCTGTTGGCCCTCCAGCAGGCCGTCAGCATGGCACGGAATAGCTTTCGCATATTCGCCGGCATCTTTGTCTTTGGCACCGGGCTCAGCTGTCTGCGTGTGGCAATCAGCAGGGACCGGACTCTGCTTTATCCGGCCTGGTTCGGCATCGATTGGCAGCGCTCGGATGTGGCATATGTATGCCTCTGCGGCTATCAGCTGTTTGGCTTGGCTGTCCAGGCACTGCAGGACTGTGCCAACGACTCCTATCCGCCAGCCTATCTGTGCATACTCACGGGCCACATGCGCGCCCTTGAGCTGCGCGTCCGCTGCATTGGCTATCCGGCCTGGAGTCCACGATCAGTCCACTGCGATCACCAGCACTGGCGCCGAGCTGCCCACATGGAGCTATGCAGCTGCATCGATGACTACATCAACATCATCAAGCTGCATGCGATCATTCAGCAGATCTTATCGATCGCCTGCCTGGCCCAATTCCTCTGCTCGGCGGCCGTACAGTGCACCGTGGGCATGCACTTCCTATACGTGACTGACTCGAATGATCTGTCTGCCATGGTGCTGTCCATTGTGTTCTTTATTGCCGTCACTCTGGAGGTGTTCATCATCTGCTATTTTGGGGATCGCATGCGCAGGCAGAGCGAGCAGCTCTGCGATGCCTTCTATGCCTGCAACTGGGTGGATCAGACGCCTCAGTTCAGACGCAATCTGCTCATCACTCTGATGATCAGCCAGCAGACATTTTGCATATATGCCGGCGGCCACATAGCCGTCACCCTCAAGACATTCGTTCAGGTAGAGACAACACACATATCGCTCAATTGTCAACTCTGTCCCTATCTATTGGGATTTACTTCCAGGTCATCAGGTCCACCTGGTCCGTCTTCACCCTGCTGCTGAGAGCCAAGTAAGCCAAGGAGCTGGTCTGAGGGAGCATCTGAAAACGTTCTTTGCCCAACCCCACCAGCTTAACTCTAACTTAACTCTGATTATTCCCAATTTACCTGTAGATCCCTGCGAAGTAATGCCCTTCCCAATATTTCAAGATTAAGGTAGACCTAAAGAAATCCCCCAAAAAAGTTAAAGATCCCTGCGAGTACAATTCGTGTTTTCGATAAAACTTATATAATCCAAAAACCTCTAAAGACTTTAGATCTTTGCAAGCATAACTATAAAGATAAATAAACTTATATAATAAAACAAAAAGTTCCATTGGAAGGGTTCCATTTGCTCAAAAATCGGGATGTCGTTATCGATTTTTATCGATTGCTTGGAAACGGAGTAAGTTATCGGTTATCGGACATGGCTAGATCGACTTGGCTATTGATGCTGATCAAGAATATATACACTTTATAGGGTCGGAGATGCTTCCTTCTGCCTATTACATACATTTATATTTTGCAAAAAAACATCCTTTTTACCCATTTTCAATGGGTTTAGGGTAATGCGTGGCAAGTCAGAGACCCCAGCGAATTTTATGCTTTGACATCTAAAAATCCATCATCAGAGTTTCGATGGACCTATAGATATTGGTTTACCCGAGAAACGCGGGCCTTGACATACGCACATATATAGTAGTCCCTACTCTTGAAATGCTCAGAAATCCATAACAAAAGCTATATACTATTAGCTAACTACAAAACAACTTTCAGTTTTTGAAGCTCTGCTAGTTTGGAGAGTTGATCAATCAGGACAGATAAATATATAGTTATATTAACAAGTAATCCTTATTAGGAACGCACACAGTTTATAAGGTAATCCTTAACTAGAAAAAAAAGGGAATAAAATTAAGCACTGCACACAAATTCCATTTATATGTTTTATTTTAAAGTGGACCTTGCGGGGGAGGGGAAAGGAGGGGTTGGGGTAGTTGCCATTCTATGCGTCAAGTGGAGTTGTTGTAGGTTTCATATCTTCAGCTGGAGCTGGGTCAGTGTCCGTGTCCGTGTCATTGCCCTTCTGCTTCTTCCACATTTTGGCGGCGGCAAGGAGCTTGAGATTTGGTCGCGCCATCTCATCTTCGGGGAATACATAATCGAAGATCTCCTCCCAGCCCTCTTCGACACCGTCATCGGAGATGATCTTCTGTCGTCGCTTGATGCGACGCGGCATCTTGTCGAGCACCTTTTGTAAGGATTGGGCATCGTTCACATTACGCTCAAAGTCGCGCCACGCCTCCAGGAGCAGGACACGCGACTCTTTGTCGTTTAGCTGGCGCAGCATATCATTGGCACGCTCGTAAATGCGACGTGCCAGGCATATGCTCATGTCGGCATCCGCATCCGCTTCGCCATGACTGACGCCCATCTCGAATTTGGCAAACGATATCCACACCTTGACATGCTGCGTGCGCTCCAGCAGCCGCTCGTATAGCTGGCGTGCCAGATCTGTTTCGCCGAGGGCGACCTCAAAGTCAATGTACGCCTTCCACAGAAGCTCGGGCATATCAAGGCGCAGTTGCTGCACGGCCAGCTCGAAAATGGCCCGTGCACGTTCCGTATCGCCCAGTAGATTCTCCAGCTCGGCAAATTTCATCCATGTGACACAATTCTCGGGCCCAAACTCGAGAAACTTTTCATAGAGCAAACGACAGCGCTCAAATTCACGCAGCTGTATCTCCAGATCGATATAGCCGCGAAATAGCTTATCCCTGGGACACATGCCGATGGCCATGCCCAAAGATTTGCGCGCCCTCTGCAGCTCCTTGCAGCGCAGCTCGAACTGTGCGTACAGCAGCCACACTTTACTGAACGTAAACTGTTTGTGGGGTATCAGCTCCAGGCAGGTCTTGTAGATGTCCCGCGTGCGGGCTACATCCTCCGCTTCAAGCTCCTCATAGAGCGCATAGTTGATCCAGATATAAATGTAGCGGCGCCAATAGTTCTTCTCCTTGGCCGGCGGCACATTTGCAATGGCACGCTCGTAGGTCTCCCGTATCTGGTCCCTCTCGCCCTCGGCCTCGATTAGGCGTAGATAATCAAACCAGGCATCGTAGTTGGTGGGATTGGCGGCCACCTCCTGTTCGTATTGATGCTTGCGCTTGGACACAATCACATCCTCTATGCCCGCCCGATCGCCATACTTTTTCTCGTGTATGGTGTAGGCCTTGAACAGCTCGGGCGTCCGATCCTTGGGCAGATGATCGAGTGCATATTTGTAGATAATGCGCGCGCGCTCATGCTCCTTCTGGCCCTCCTCGAAGCGTGCAAAGGCAATGAACAAACGCTCCTCAATGTAATCATCACCGAAGAATTCAACCGCACGCTCAAACACACGCCGAGCACCATGTATGAATCCGTGCGTCTCCTCGAAACGCGCAAACTTGATCCAGTTCTTAACATCGGGATGGACGTAGACGAACCGTTCGTATACCTCGCGGGCACGATCGATTTCCTTGTAGCGCAGCTCAAAATTTACGTACGTCTGCCATGCCTGCTCTTCCGGCTGCCATTCCATCCAGCGCTCAAAGACTTGCCGAGCACCGGCCACATTCTCGAGCATCTCCTCCATGTAGGTGTACTTGTACCAGAACTGATTGACGCGTGGCATTATGGTGACCGCACGATCCCACAGATTTCGTGCATGGTTGACCTGTTTGTTTTTCATTTCCATTTCGGCATATTTCAGCCAGAGCGTTACATTCCGATGCTCGTTGTCTAGCGCCCGTTCCCATATGGAGCGTGCACGCTGTATCTCTTGCTGCTGCTCCTCCCATTGTGCGTACTTGATCCAGTGGCTGACCACCATGCGATTTTTGCGTAAGTTATCCTCAAACGTTTTGCGTTTTCGTTGCTGGTAATCGGCCAATTCGGCAGGATCGGAGATTTTCTGTTTCGGCGGCGGCGGCAATATTTCAAGATCACGCTCTTTCGCCTCGCGCAGCAGCTGCTCCGCGGTGATTTGCACCTCGGCTGGCGCTTTGTTTTTTACCTGAAAGCAAAACGTTTTTGGTTGAGGTGCGCTGCATTTGGTTTATTAAATCACATACCTTTGCCACCTTGGGCATTTTCTGTGGCCGTTCCATGTTTAGTTTGTTGTTGGAATCTCGTCCGAGCTATAAAATTTCGCTTTACAGCACTTTAATTGTATTCTTTTAGCAATATGTGCGGCTGCTGCTCCTCAAAATAAACACGGCATTGGAGAGGCACCAATAGCAAATGTCTCTTCTTCTCACTATTCTGGCATTCACAGTGCAGCGTCGAAGCTATCGAGTTGCGGCAATAAAAACGACATATATCGATTACAAAGACAGCTGCATCGATAACTTTTTATAAAAATATTTGAAGTAAAAGTAAATTGGTGCTACATTTTGCTTAATGTTCAACTTGTTGACACATTGTTATATTTTTTTGTCAGCGTATTCGATATTTGTGCAGATTTACAACTGCTTTAAATAATAACAAGCTATAAGAACTTCAAAAGGCATCTGTTTAATAACCCTCAAAGGAACAAACCCATATTTCAAATATTATATACAAACATACGTACATAGATTGCAAATGCAAAAGCTACACAATTATAAACAAAAGCAAATAAGTTCAAATAATGCATCTATAAAAAAAAAATGTCAATTTGTCTTTGAGCAACCGCGTTAGTTAAACAGCTTCCACGATTTACCGTTGCGCTTCTCGGGCTTCTCAACGTGCCAATGCTTGGGATCCATTAAATAGTCTCTAAACAAATATAACATTCGATCATCCACATATATCCGTTCATATATGTATGCTGTATCAAGTGTTCTCACCGCTTCTCAGCCAGAACTTTTTGGGTCTGCTCACGCAGCGTGGCCAGCGATCCGGCACAGCCGCCGTATTCCTCGGGCAGCATCATGCGCGGCACGAATGTGTACAGCGATTCAATGTTGGATGTGTGAAATCTTATCTAAAATGGATGGAATTTGAGAACAGGCCAAATATACTTGATGTTGGGACGCACCAATCTGAAGACCTCATCGCTAATGAATGGCTTCACCACGCTCACAATGCGATCCAGATACGTGGGACAATTGATCATATGGATGGCCTTGAGGCGCACTGGAAACGCCACTTGCAGGAACTTGATGTAGGCACGCAGTGTGCTTATCGTTAGACGCGATATGTGGCGCATAGTGGTGCCCTTCATATCAAAGATTTGCACCTCGCCCTCCGACAGCAGCTCGGGTCGAGCCGGATCATCGACCGTTATGAAGCGACAATCGGTGACCATAAAAAATGCGCGAGTATCCTCAGTGTGATGCATCTGCAAAAGAATATGCTGATCAGCAGCAGCATGGAAATTAGATCAAACTCTAATCATGCTTACCTTGGACGGTTCAAAGTCCTTGAAGCAGTAGAGCGAGACCTTGTAATTATCTGGCGTCAGACCCGGCAGCGGTAATATATCCCTGCAATAGAAAGCTAAGACTATTTCCAAAATGGCAACTGAAATAACGCATACGCATAGTCAAAGGTGCGACGACTGTCCTCGTCGAGCGGATCCCGTTTAATAAACAGATGCGGATGTTTGTTGCGCAGCGCATAGTTCACTTCGATGAGCTTCTTGGTGTCCTCCACATGGCCGAACATGCACTGATAGAAGCGGCGCAGCAGCAGGGGCTCTGCCAGAATAAATATGCATAAGTATATATATTGTTGAAATATTTATATGACGTAATGGCTGCCCAGCATACGGCACATGGGCTATTCAAATGGCCGAAATACTTCTCTGCCTACTAACGACCTCATTAAGTATTATTGACGTACGGTTGGGTTGATGGAGACGAGTGTTTACATTCGCTGGCAACATTTCAGAAATACCCCCGCGCACTCTTTGGATGCCATCCCAGCGCCGGCCGGGCATTGGATTATTCCCCCGGTAAGATGCTTACCAATTTCTTGTGGCAGATTCTCATTGCAAGCAAACCATTCGCAAAGCTCGGCCAAATCACGATCACGACTCAGCTGATTCTCACTTTCACTATCGCCGCTCATGCTTAAGTTATCGTTATCGAAGTGTAACAGAAAAAGGTACTCGTACTCGTGTACTCGCAATCGGCGTCGGTAACGGTATCGGAATGGGGTTTGAAATGCGTGCGCAGCAAACCGTTGCGTTTGAAGCCTGCTGCCCAACTGACTGGATCAGCGTCGCCTTTAATATTTGTTTCCATTATTCGTGTACATATTTTAATGTGATTATTGATTCATATTGCGTATACGTACGCACGTACCATTTTTTTTTTAATTGCTTTCCGCTTCCATTTGGCATTTGTGGGCGCTTAATAGTGCCCAAAATTTGTGCCTGGGCTGATCCGTTACAGCTTCTGCGCATCAATCTAATCACCTGGTCGTGCATTGAATTCACGCTTGGTACAGCAAATTTTAAATAATTTTCAACTGATATCGAAATCGAAACCAAAACCATTATGAATCCAAATTTGAACAGCAACGCGATGCCGTTTAATTTGGTTGTTAATGGGTTTTTACACTAAATAGCTAACATTAGGCCATGTTTACGATCTGATACAATAAATTTGAGGGGCCATTAAAACTTGCGACTGTTAAACTTCGCTTTTTGCGATACTTTGGTGCGAATCCCCAAAGCCGTGCCCCGGCGTTGCATCACGAGCGCGAATCCAAAGCGCAGCAGGTCCAGACAGAGCACTAACAGATTCTGATACCACATGAACGTGTTCAGCATGGAGAGTGCATAGAGCAGCTTCGATGTGGCCACCATTATCGATATCAGGCAGCCCAGCACTGCGCCAGATCGCTGCAGCAGCCCCAACACAATCAGCAGACATGTGCTGGCCGTCATCATGATGCTCAAGTGTCGCTTGACTGTGGCCAGCTCCGACTGGATCAGTGAATAGGACAAACAGATCCCAATCAACAGGGCAATTAGCAGCGTTTTGCGCCAAATGCGGCGCTTGAAAGCCGGCGGGGCATAGCCATAGAACATGCCCAGGAAAACCAGGTTCACCGTCAGACTGGCGACATTGATCCTCAACATGAGCCGATCGCCGCTCAGCTGGGCCAGTCGCATGCCCAGCGCGGCCAGCACCAGAGCGCCCAGCAGCGGCCTTATGGATATGGCGTCGTTGCTTCGATCCGACTTCATCCGGAATACCAAGCCCAAGCCCCGCAGCAGCTTTACACAGCTCAGCGTAATCGCCAAATGCTGAAGCAGTCGCCTGTGGGGCTGCAGGAATGCGCCAATTGTCTCCATTTGCCGATGGATACAATTTTTATTGAGCACATGGAATTTTCAAAAACACAATAAAAGAAATCCAGAAACTGGTTAAAGAAACAAACAAAACTATTTTTTTTATTTATTTTTTTTAAACCTCAAGATATTTTAATGTAAAATTCACTGCCTATGTGGCAAGCACTTGTACAACAATTTAAATATACTAAGCTTTAGCCGTTATCTGATTTTTTTGGGGCCCGAAATTCGTCACGCTTGAAAACTCTTAACGTTATAATCACAATTGCGGCAAATACACAAATATGTATGGAGCTCTATATTAGAACCAGGACCAGCGACTCTTGCCGCCCGATGTCACCTTCCAATATTTATCTTCGCTCAGATATACGCTGGAATCGGAAAATATATTAGGTTTATTCTTATGTATCATCATTACACACACTCCATTATTATTGTTTGGCTTCTAATGTCCGATCTTAATGACATTTTCATAAATAAGGCATCCAAATGCTCAAAGAAATCTCAAGGATATACCTTTCATACATAATATTTTTGAGAATATATGTATCTTAAATTATAAAAAGTAAAATATTGTGGATGTGTAGTCGCCGAGTCGCTAGCTCTTAGCTTCAAGCTATGGCGAAAAACACCATTTAAAAATCGATAGTAAATGATGTCAAATGAACTTAATCTGTCTCTAGCTCTTAAGGTCTCCGAGATCCATCCGTTCAAACAGGCGGATAAGGCTCTCAATCGACGGGGACTTAAAGTTTTTCGACTCGAGCTGTTCGGGTTCAAGATTGATTCATTAAACTCGATCTGAATAAATCGGTAAAAGCATATAAATAAACTCGAGCCCATCGATTTTGCTTGCTTGCAGCAACAAATATATTTCTGGTTAGCTCGAACAAGTCGAGCTCTGTTTGCATAAATGTTCTCGGGTTGCATGAATCGTCATTTCGAACAAAGCTTAACTCGATACTTGAAAGCTCGAGTCAGTCAGTTATCGGTTTAATAGTTTGAGTAGCCGAATTTAAAAGCAAAGAATCTATTCGATGTAAATGCAAGTTCTACAATAAGTCATTGGATAATTCCTACTTCGGAGGGTTCCCACATCCGATCAATATATACGCATATCCTTTAAAGCTGTCTGGACTTACGTTTTATCCTTTAAGATTTGCAACCAGTGTTGTTTGATTTCGGCGATTGTGCCAGCTTTACCGCCGTATTCCACGGGCAGCATATCCCTGGGCACCAGCTCATAGAGGCTATCCATGCCCTCGGTATGAAAATGGATCTGGTAAACATATATAAATATATTAAACGGCAAGAAATTAAAGTTGCTCACATACCATTTGGTAGACCTCCTCCCTAATAAAGGGCTTCATCATGGCCATCATGCGGTCCAGAAACGATGGACAGTTAATTATGTGTATGGCGCGCAGACGCGACGGATATGCCTCTTGCAGAAACTTCATGTAGACTCGTAGTACAAAGATCGAGACATAGGCCAAATGCCTCATCGTATAACCATCGATGTCAACGATCTGGACATCGCCATCGGCAATATCATCGTCAACAATGCCGGTGGCCTGGCTCTGGAGAGTATCTGTTGCCGGCCTTTCTACATCTGGTTCAGTGAAGCGTGCATCAGCCATCATAAAGAAGATTTTGCTCTCCTCCACGGAGTTGCGCTACAGTTTAAAAATTGGTATAAACATATATATGTATAAGGGGCTCTACGTAGACGGCTTTGTTTGAATTTTTTTTGGCCAACCATCACTTGTTTCCAGCAATATTTCACCCGTGACGGTGGAAAATCAAAAATCACGAGTGAAAATATTAGTGTAAGAATAAAATAAATCGGAAGCGCATACTATCCACTAATAAAGGTGGATTCTCGCAAATATGTGAAACATGTTTTCAATGCATTTTCAACCACATATTTAAAAAAGAGAATAGAAAGCAAATCGGATAAAAGACAAACAAGTTTCTTGGCACAGTTTCCACCCATGTTCCAGTCGCATGGATGGAATTGTAAATAGCTCAAACAAGAATTCAGCTGATCATATAATCAAAGAGTATGTTAACTAGCACCAAACAGGTAAATATATAAGTTTAAAGCAAGGTTAGGTCTAAGTTTACCGTGCTGGGATCGAAGTCAGCCAGGCGGAATAGGAGCAGCTTATGCCGTTCCGGTGTGACGCCTGGCAGAATGAGTAAATCCCTAAAAACACAAGTTTTATTATTAAGAGAATAAAAATGATTTTGAAAAGAAAGTTATATTGGTTTTTGCCTTACGATACTTTTAGGCCCTTGGCCGTCATCTCGTGCTCCATGTTGCGATCCAGAAATATATTAGAATTCTTATTGCGCAGACTATAGTTAAGCTGGATCAGGGTCTTCGTCTTTTCCACTTCATAATGCATGCACTTGAGAAAGCGTAGCAAAACGATCGGCTCTGCAGTTAATTATTAGAATTATCTTAATATACTTACTCCATAATAAACTTATATGTGGAAAAAAGATCGGCAACAGACGCGGAATTTAATTGTAGTATTTAGTATACCCTTGCTGAGGGTATAAAAGTCTTATCGCGAACTGTACAACACAAAGAACTAGATGGCTAGCACCTGATAAAGTATATACACACATATATATTTATATTCTTGATCAGTATCAACTGCCTAAACATCAGAGCAATGCCCCAGTCTGTCTTGGCATAGGCATCAAACTTGGCATTTGTTAGTTTTACCTTTCACTCATATATATCTAATTATAATTCATATATATGTAATCCACACCATATAGGAGATATCAGTCGAAATATGAGTTTTTGTATGGAGTACTATTCCGATTTTCCCTGCCCGACTGATCTTATCAGATACCACCCGAAATCGGTTTACTACAATGACACCAATCCGATCAATGAATTAGATTATAAGAGATTAGAGAGTATTATAATTTTGTCATGAGTTGTGTTGCGCATAGAAGGAGACAACTCCGAGGAAAGGGTATATATATGTTATATAGCTCTAGATCAGCTCTAATCTAAATCGGCCGGATCGGAGCACTATATTATATAGCAGCCATAAGAACGATCTTTCGCAAAGTAGATTCTTGCATGGAAACTTCTTTGCTTATCGAGATATCTGCATTTAAATTATGCTGATTATATATGTATAAGCCAAATCTTATCAAGATCGAATTACTATGCTATATAGCTATGGCAAAATATTCCTTTTTTCTTATATGTCATTATGCAAATATTATTATAATATATATTTTTACCAAACTCAGCATTAACAAGCCTCACTTTTCTTAAATAGCATATGCAAGTGTATTCATATCTTCGGTGTGCCAAAGAAAGCGTTTTTCTCTTTTTTCGATACTTTTAAAATTGTTTTCTTTAGTTTTTTCGTTGTTGTTGTTGTTGTTGTTGTTGTTGTTGTTTAATAGCCACAAGCAATATCACGTATAGATACATCTATACAATTACTAGTGCCTGGGGCTTGGCTGCGTTGATAAGACTATCTAGAACGCATTCGCTTGACCAGACCCATATTTACTTTGTGTTAGTTATACCAATAATTAACCTACCTAGCCCGATTTAAATAAATTATATATCGAGTGCCTTTGGTGGATATTTTGGGGACTCACCTATTTTGTCGGGCAAGTTGGGTTCGTTTTCGAACCAACTCGAGAGCTCGCTTAACATGGCCTCCACTTCATCGCCCGTTCTCCGTGTTGTTGTTTCTGCTGTCATCATATTGTTGTTGTTCGTTTGTTTATTTTGTTGGCCCCCTTTGAAGTCGCCGCTTGACGCAATGCACTGCGATCCCCTTCGATTTCGCCGAGCAACTGAGCAGCAATGCCAAAAATCGCTCCGTTCAATTAATAAAGCCCCTCGAAAGCTTCGTTGCTCTATATAAATACAAACCGACGCACACATGGACTCACCAATACACGCACACACACGCACACACACGCACACATGGACACAGGCATAACACTTTTAATGCCTGTATTCTATGCATAATTGAAATATTGCTTGCCGCCAGCTCGCATCGCATCCGCTTGTGGCAGAGAGGGGTTGTCGTGCGGGGGGAGTGAGGGGTGCTGCTTAATAAGTTTAATAGGCTCTCTTTTTCGCTCGCACACGCCTGCCCAGCAGCGACAGGTTTAAGCTTTGGCGAAAGCTTCGGCGTCATGAATGGCGTTGTGAGTAAACAAGTCAAGCACTCTGCGTGACCCTAAATGCTGACACTGACCGTTAGAAATATGTTGGCATAAAAAGTTTACTTCTTTATATATAATACTGTTTGTCCTGACTGCCTGACTGACTGATTGATTGGTGATCAACGCACAGCCCAAAAAAAGCTGGGAAGCTGAAATTTTAACTGTAGCAATGTGAAGGTGTGATGAAGGTGCACGTTAAGACGGGGTCTCGAAGCAAGTATGGAAAAATCACGAAAAACGTTTGTATGAAACTTTTTGTTTACCATCCGATCGGCCTCAAACTCAATTTCAAAGATCTTTGTTCAAATTTATTTGAGGGGTGTTTCGCACTTTTTGGAAAATCCATCCCTCCATGGGAGAAATGGAGGTCAAAGAATTGGTGGGTGACGTTTCGCGTTGAAATTTATTTTCAAGGATCTACAATGTTTCAGATTTTTTACAGAATTAAAGCATACTCAGTAAAAAGTGCGATTCTAAGACTTTTTGGTGAAGTTTTAAGTTTTGTCCGATTTGCTTCAAACTTATTTTCAGAGCTCTACATAAGAACTTAACAAATACGTATTTAAACGATTTTGGAAATTCCAGCAACAACAGTGGGTAATTAGCGAAAAACGTTTGTATGAAACTTTTTTGTTTACCATCGAATAACCTCATTTTCATTTTAGATAAATTTAAATTTGTTCAAATTCATTTGAGGGGTTTTTTGGAAAATTCATCTCTCCTTGGTGGAAATGGGGGTGAAAGATTGAGTGGGTGACGTTTCGCCCTCAAGGATCTACATAAATCATTTGAGACGTGTTTCACATTTTTCGCAAAATCAAAGCATTCTCGGTAGAAGGGGCAATTCCAAGAGTTTTTAGGTAAAGTTTTAATATTTACCGATCCGCCTCAAACTTATTTTCAAAGCTCCACATAAGAATTTAATGAATACGTGTTTCGGTGATTTGGCAAATTCCACTTGCAACAGTGGTAAAATGGCGGAAAACGTTTGTATGAAAATTGTTTGTTTACCGTCCGCTCAGTTTCAAAATCATTTTCAAAGCTTTTTGAAAACATTTCTCATATACGTTCCACGGACCAGCCCGGGGCTTACCCGCTAGTAAATATATATATATATACTTACATACATGCACACAATCTTACAAACATGCATATATACGTGCATATATATGGACAAATTTCTAAGGTTTTAAGAGTTAGAGTCCTTAAATTCTTCTTCTTCTAGAATAATTTTATAAAAATCTTTCATTTGTTTGTTTCCTTTACAATTTTGGGAAATCCTCTTGTCGGACACTGCCTCAAAGAGGACTGCTACTTGATTCTAATCAGGATTTCGACATCTCTCAAAACCTTTAAAATATCCCACCACAATATCTAATCGCTTCGAAAAAAAAAAATATAATAACAAAAGACCTCTAACTGTTTCGCAATTAAATTTTTAATGCTAAAACTATAAAATAAAACAAGTAAGAGGTTCTAGTCGAGGGCTCCCGACTAAGAAATACCTTGAACCCTCTTATTCCAACACCAAATACAGAATACAGAATTTCTTGGACATATCGCTAGCTGGCGCAAACACGTGTACAGTCAAAAAACATAACCGATCGATTCTTAACCGATCTTTGGGTTTTTGTTAACCGATCTAAATAAAAATTTCTACAGTATATCGTACTGTACCAAAGAATATTTGTGTATTCTCAAAATGTCAATTGCATTTAAATTGAGGCTTATATTAATGGGCAATACAAGTTGGGTTATTATCTTGATTTACAGCTTTGAGGTGGTAGCGGGGAGGTGGCGATAGGTATACAATGCAAGATACTTGATATATTTACTATTTTAGAAGCAACATATCAAGTTTGGTGACTCTAGCTCTTAATATTGAAATGGCGTAACTAAATGGCCCGTACAAATACTTCTGGCGGCTAGTGTCTGATCAGCAGGTGCAAATGGAGCAAAGTTCAATGCGGATAATCTCTTTATTGATTTTGTACACATATAAATAAGTTGTCGTATTTATTCATAAATTGTTTATACTTAGATGTACTATGTGTGTGGCATGTACTTAACAATTTGCTCGACCATTTAATTAATTCGATTTTATTGAATTGTTTATTTGTTTAGGTATTTCTTTGGTTAATTCGAGTTGGTTTTATTAACTGTTTTTTTTATGTTTTTTGCTATCACTGTGTTTTGTTTCTTTTTAACATTTATTTATTATTTAATTTTTTAATTTCCGCATCTTAACTCTTGTATATTTTGGGTATTTACGCCTCCATATTTCCTAGACATATATTTAAAAAAAATGCTCCAGAGATTTGCTCTAAATGGAGTTCAACAGTGTAAATAATATTTTTTGAAATACTTTTATGGAAATGCATTCGATGTTCTCCTGATCCGATAACTGTCCATATATAAAGTCTCAATTACAAAAATGTATTTGTTTTTCTTTTTGGTTTTTGCTTTTGTTTTGTTAAAAGTTTGTTTCTGCGTAAAATGTTAACATTGTTCTAGACCTTAGGATTTCACCTTTGCTATCCTAGCGAATATACGTTTATTTTTTAAGTGGAATTTGTGTTGTATTTTCTTGACCAACTGGACATTTCTCTAACGAAATCTATTCCCAAATACATCAAGAGCAACATTATGACATATACTTAGCACGATTTGACATCCATATACATTTTAGGAGCTAACACACATGTTTCTATCAAGTTCACAGCAATTCAGGGCTTTTAAAGGTATTGACTATTTCGAATACTTCAGACATGTTCCCAGTTTCGATTTCTCTTCGACTTTCAGCTAATGTTATTTGATCGAAATTGTCCTTGTCCTGTTCTCGGTTTCGCGTTCGATTTCATTTCGAATAAATATATGTATTTTTTTCGAGAGACTGAATTTGAAAACTAGAGCAAAGTGCAAAAGGCATTTTTTTGGTTTTGGATTCCATTGATATACTACTTAATATTTTTATAGGGCGTGCGATTTTGCAGGCAGCTTGATCGAATTATTATCAATCGACCATATTTCCCGAAGACAGAATTGAATCGAAAACGAGATACAGAACGCGAGGCTTTACTTATATTTTGTTGTATCAAGCAATTAGAGAGACATGCATTAAGAGTCACGCTTTACATTTACATCGAGGAATATATAGAACATATTATGTCAATTATAATTCTTCAAGCTAAACCTTAGCAATATTCATTGGCAACTGGCAACCGACGAGAGGAACGCTTCTAATTACCCTTTATATAAATATACATATATATATATATATATATAAGCGTCAACTAATCAGATAGGTCGATGACTTGTCTAGTCCAAATTTTGTAAGGATTTGGAACAACATTGTTGGCACTGGCACATGTTTCGATTTGATTAATAGATACAATAAGATTATATATATTTATATATATATTATATATATTATACATATGTATATTATATATAATATATATGTATATAGACAGTGAACAGTTATGGACTTGAGGTCTATCTTTTGCTTTGGGCTAAGCGCTCCAAATGTTCGAAATGTGGAGCTGGGTGGAAATCTTTGGCATAAAAAATAGAATATAGCTAAAGCTATCCCTACCTCTATCTCTCTCCCTCTTTCTCTCTCCCTTCCTCTATCTTCCTACTTGTCTTCTTGAATACTGGTTAGATTGGCAGAACTGCGGCATGAGTGGGGCCCGGCTCCATAAACGTTGAATGGTTGCCCTTGCTGTTATCCTGTCGTTATCAGACGCTTGGCCTGTGACCCCGCTCGCCGGCATCTACATGGTATGCGTGCGTGCCACAGTGCCACGCCCCCCCCTGGACTAGCTGAAGTAGCTGCGTCATAAGCTGATGAGCGTCGCCTTCCGCTGCGCTTCCAGTCGCATCTCCAGCATCGCATATGGCGGCACACTGATTACCAGCAGCACGACCAGGGCAATGATCTTCACCGATTCGCAGAGGAATCCATGCGCGGCAAACGTGATGGTCAGGCCAAGGAAGCGGAGCGCTTGCAGCGATGCGTTTACCTCCGTCACTTGGTCGTGCTGGACATGATTGAGAGTGATCAGCGACAGGAGCAGCGTCTCCCACATGCCATTGCAGGCGCCCCACGAGGCGGCTATTACATAGAAGAGGGCGCTGTCATCGCTTGAAGGTTTCCAACTGGACAGCGCTAGCAGCAAGCACGAATGAAAGAAGAAACCAGCCACTGGACAAGCCCAATGATTACATTAATTAGAGCGATAAATGAATTGGAACGCATAATCGAATACCCAAACATTTTTGGTTTCGTTTCAGCCAGTCAAAGCTCAATTCAATTCGATCTCGAACCGTTCGAGTTGTAGACAACCAATGGAGTAAATCGGCTCGATCGAACTGTTCGAGTTGCAGACAAAAAATTGAGTAGATAGGCTCGAGTGAACCGTTTGGTTCGATTCGAAGAAATAAATTCAAATCAAACGAACTCGAACATGTTGCAGCTCGAGGTTCGTTTGTATTAATTTCCACGTTGTCCACGGGTTGCATGAATCATTAATTTTGAGCTTGAGTCTGACTTTCTGGCTTTCCGGGTAAAACGATTGAGTTTGATCGAGTTGAAAGCAAATCAATTATATGTCGTTTACTTACATATGACGACAATACGTTTGGTGTGCCTCAGCAGCATGCTAAGCGTGCAGGAGACGATCAACTGCATCAGGCCCATGCCGATGAGGGCGCCCGGTATCATGCTAATGCCTAGCGAGCAGGAGACAAATGCGCGCAAAAAATCGCCCAGCATATAGCCCTGCTCGGTGCCCACGAAATACGCCAGGGGTCCGGCAAAGAGCAGCGTATCCGTGACATCCTTGACGACACGCTCTTGCCGTCCCGTCACGGCCAGCACCCGACGTCCCTGCAGCATGGACAGCATTAGCGCCAACAGCGAGAGCAGCTCATATAGCCAGAGCAGGGACTGGCCGCCGGCCCGGTCGCCGCTTTCAATGAAGCCCGCGTATATCGAGCGTGTACTGTTCTCCGGCCAGTTGAGTTGTAGCAGCTGAAGCGGGCACATGTCCGCGCCACAAATGCGTTCGCCGTGCTCGTTGCGATTGTAAAAGTCCTCCGGTAGGAGCTCCGTTCCGTTTGGCAGCGCTTCAACGGCGCCCGCCGAGCAATTCCAGTCGTTGGTATTACACGCAAGCAGCAGCGAGGCCAGCAAGGCGCCCAATATTAGGCCCAAATCCTGGGCGGCGCGATACCAGCGCGCCAGCCGACGGACCTTCTGATCCCGATTACACAACATCTTGTGCTCCTCGTGCAACGCATCCGATGGCGTCTGCGTCTGCGTCAGCGGGCACTCGTGCTGGGCGCAGCTCAGCTTGCCACCAAAGTGGACAATGAGCGACGCCTTGCTGCTGTTGGCGGCGCTGAGCGTAATCCCAAGCAGCAGATATGCCGGCAGCAGCGTATAGATGGAGGCGTACAGATGCGCGAGCAGGAACAGCGACACGGCCAACGAATTGGCCGCCAGCAGCGGCATATAGCCAAATCGGCGAATAAGCCGTGTGCCCGGTACACTCAGACCGGCGGCGAGCAGGAAGAGCATGCTCAGCAGGAGCGAACCAATGTTTGGACCCAGCGGCAGCCACTGTTCGCGATGATGCCACACTGAGCTGGAGCCCTGCAGGGCCATCACCGGCAGCAGAACAGCGCTCATTAGGCCGTGGGCGATGCTCAGGCAGATAAACTGGCGCCACACTCGCTGCCGGACATGGGCGGGCACCTTGTGACGACAGTTACGGTTGTTCAGCGTGATCAGCCGTCGGATCGAGGTCGCTCCAATCGAGCTGTTTATTGATTCGCGGCGACGCGTTGCCGCCAATGCGGCCTGCACCTGGTACGAGGACACTGGATTTATTCGATGCGAACGCGTCGAGATCGGCGACGGCGAGTTGCCGGTCATATGCTGCAGATTGAACAGAAATATCCATATACTTAATAATCACAAATATTATATGTAGTGCTCCATTCGGGTGTGCCCGATTGGCAGATACCCTGTACCCAGAACCGACAGCTGCCATAACAAACATTGGAGCCAGCCTCTATACCCGCACTCACACATGTACGCATGCTATATATTATTTGTTTCTCTATTTATCCTATTTATCTATTTATCTTTTTAACTATTTATCCATTTCTCTTTTTATCCTATTGATATTATTTATCTATTTATATTTTATGCTGCGGCTGTGCTTCTTCTACCCCACTCTCAATGAATTCTCAAGTATCTTCGGAATTTATAGTCCGATCTTCATGAAACATTCATATCCCAAAGCGCAAAGCCTTAACTTTAAATAAGGGATTTTTCCATATTTGAAATAGAGGCGTGGTATTCCATAGATCTAGATATTCTATACTAAAGTCTACATACGAAATTTGCTGCATCTACTAGCTGTTATAATACTCGAGCTGTGCTTTAGAAATGAAGTCTCAAAACCGATATTTATCGATCTTGTGAATATTTCAAAAGACTTAGGAACTCGAACATATACATATATTTATAGCTTCAAGTCTCTAGCATTTTAAGAAGATTCCCACTCAGATTGGATTCAGGGTTCGATAAATAAGTGTGGTCCCCGTCTTACCTGCCCACGAAATCGATAAGAATCAAATCGGCTGTCACATGATGTTAGGCACCAAATTTATCAGTCAATTTATCACAATATTTGTGTCCGCACGCAATTGCTACAGTTCACATTTGAGCTGACCGTGAAATTTCATCCATTTGTGTGTTTTTCATATTAGCCACATTTGTCTGATAAGATTATGATTCCCCCTCCCTTTCGCCCTTGCCTTCGACAGGCCATTTAAAACGCAATTAAAACGGGGATCCGCGTGTCTGTGTTTGCGTTTAATTACTTCTCGTGTTTGTGTGGGCGCGGTAATCCAGTACCTGTTGCTGACATTTGACCGCCACATCCACCCCCCCCCCTCACCACCTTGCCTACACTGCCAGGATAGTGCTGGCCAGCCGCACTCCTGGCAAAGTCAAATGCACAATTTGCAAGGACTATAAATAAATGACGAGTGCTAGTTCCAGTTCCAGGCCAGTCCCAGTCTCGGGGCCAGGATTATAATGCGTGGCATCGGTTTTGCGTTTTTCAGCCCACGCTTCATTCACAAGCAGCCCAGCCCAGCACCCACCGCCCACCAACTCACCTCCAACATTTGGTCGTCCCAAACGTTATGCGGTCCGCCGGAGCTGCGTGTCCGGGTGCGCAGCACGCGATGCCGTGTGGTCAGCGAATGTCGATGCTGATGATGCGGATGCGAATGCGGATGCGTGTGCTGATGGTAAAGATGCGGATATTTCTTGGCGCTCATCAAGCTGCCGGTCAGACCCAGCATGGCAAAGCCGCTCAACGTTGTTGTTCCTGTTGTTGCTGTTGTTGTTGTGGTTTCGGCATGTGATTGCGTTTTAATGCAATTATTGACGCTGGTTAGCTCCCCATTGCCATGCCCATTGCCTGCCGTAAGACACAGCGAGCCGCCGCCGCCGCCGCCGATGCCCAGGCCAGCCATAATGTAAGCATTGTACGAGGATTGCTGCATTGAATACGTAAACAGATTATTTTAGGAGATCGCAGTAGGAGTCCAAGCATGTATATACATATGTAATGTTCAGCTGTTTAATCCAATTGGCAACAAAAGAAAGCCAATTGAATATTCCAGTCGGAATCAAAATCAGCCTAATTGCGGCCGTTTGTTATCGATATTATCGATAGCCTGTAGCGATCGTTAATCGTTAAACTTACCTTGCGCTGCTGGGCGAACAGCGTCAGGCGCTCGCGCTCCCGACTGGTGTCCCTGGCGCGCTGCTCCAGCAGTAGCTCGTACTCCCTGCGCTTCTCGCGTTTACGCTCCGCCTCCTCCAGTTCATGCAAATTTGGCAGGCTGCCCATAATTTGAATTCTTTTTACTTATGCAAATTATTATGTGCTCTCTAAAAATTGTTTTTTTTTTAAAGCAATTTCATGCGTTTGGCTTTGTGTGCGTGTGCGCGCGCGCGTGTGTGTGTGTGTGTGTGTGTGTGTGTGTGTGTGTGTGTGTGTGTGTGTGTGTGTGTGTGTGTGTGTGTGTGTGTGTGTGTGTGTGTGTCTCAGCCTAAATTTGCCGCAACACCGACAAGCAGCAGGCACAAATACTGCTGAGTGCTTCTTGGGGTTGTTGTTGTTGTTGATGTTCCTGGTTGTTGCATGCCGAAAACGGAAACCATAGTGCGGACATATATTTTTCCAAAAACATATGTATGTGTATGTACATAATTAACTGTTAGCGCATTTAATTCTCAATTGTCAACTGCTTCGTTGTCCTCGTTCCCAACGTCAACATCGTTGTGGCCATTGCTGCCGCCGTCGACGCTTCCAGCCGTTATGCATATGCATCTATAGATATAGAGTGTAAGCGTGTGTGTGCGTGTGTTATTGGGCGCATTGCATGAGAGAGTTCATTGTCCGCTGCCGGCTGCCAACAGCAGCAGCGCAGTCAGCGCCAAACTGTTAGAATAGATGATGTTGTTTTTCTTGTTGTTAATGTTAAAAGGATATGCACTGCTTGCTCTCTATTTATCGATATTTTGAGCTGTTTCTTGTCTGTTGACCTGCTAGAAAGGGGGAAAGAGTGCAAATGTTACGCATAATGAATAGAACAGATGAATAATAAAAGAACAAGACCTTATGCACCCAGGCATTACAAACACACATACATATATATATATTAACTATGAATACTATGCATGTATGTATATGTATATGTGCATGTGTGCATATGTGTATGTACTTTTCTATGCAAATAAGTATATGTGCATGTATGTAAGTATATGGTATTGATAATGTGTGTGCCTTTGTCGCGTTGTCCTGCCAACAAACACTCTTTCTAATACACACGCACACACACACACACACACACACACACACACACACACACACACACACACACACACACACACACACACACACACACACACACACACACACACACACACACACACAAACACAAAAAATCATCAGGTGTGTCCATTGGTTGTAGACATACGCACGCACAAAAGCGCCCTCAACGGCACAAGCTGAAAAGATGGGCTTGTGTGACTGTGTGCTTAGTTCTCCATACATACATACATATTCATATGCATATGCATATAGATATGTATATGTATGCGCTCATTAAGCCCAGCTTAAGAACTCAAAGCTTTTCAACACTATTAATTTGTATTCATTTCAGCTGCAAAGCGCTCAACCGATTCGCAAGCGGCCTTCGAACATGAAGCTCCTTTCAAGGCTGAAGCGTAGTTAAACGATTTACATGCCTAGACCACCCACCCGCACCCGCACGCACACCCCTTCCCCCGGAAAGCCACCACCAGACCAGCATTTAGGCATTTAAAACCCTAAATATGCAATGCAAAATAGAAAAATTAACATTTTAAGAGCAAATCCCCAGTACTTAACACACACACACATACACACACACGCATTCAAGTGCTGGCCACACTGTATACATATGCGTTATAGCATGCGTAAATTTGTGTGTGTGTGTGTGTGTTTGAGTGTGGGTGTGCACATATATAGAAAACTCGTGTTCAATGCTTATTTGTTTTGCCTTTGCCATTGTCTTTGTTTTAACGCTTGGCTTTGCCTTTGCCTTTGGTTTTGGCATTAACTATTTCACTTATACATTGCTGCATTTGCTCACCTTGCAAATTGTTAACTAAAAATAATAGCACACACAGAAGAAAAATGACACTATTTGCAAAATTAAAGACCGTTCCCGTTCTGATGTCTGTCTCGATTGGCACTGCTTTCGCTTTTGCTTTAACTTCTTGCCTCGACGCTGTTGACAAGGCTCAGCCGTACGCAAACTCCTCCACTAGCGCACTGAACCAAAACCCGCTGCTGCTGTTCTTGCTGTTGTTGTTGTTGTTGCTGCTGCTGCTGCGGCTGCTGTTGCTGCTGCTGTGGCGGATGCTGCTGTTGTTGTTGCTGCTGCTGCGACTGCGGCTGCTGCTGCGTCTGCTGCTGCTGCTGCTGTTGTTGTTGTTGTTGTTGTCATCTCGCCATTGTGAGAATGGCCCTTTGCTAGCAGCTGACATGCGCACTGATTGATGTTGATGCCATGCCCATGTTAACGCCAATGCGACCTCCCAACGCAAACAACCCGACCGTTACCTTTCCACCTGCCCACCCCCCATTCATATCTCTTCACAAGTCCTTCAATGGCCTGCGGCTGGGTGCCCAGCTAAGCAGCTGCGTCTTTGCGGCTTCAGAGCAAAATAACAAACAAATTAAATTTCGCTCTTGGGAAGAAATTGAAGCGTAATTGGTAGAAGCAAATAGCCTATTATCGCAACTAGATGCGACAATAATTGGGACTCACTGTATTAAACTACATACATGTATATTCGACTCATGCAAACGAAGGACATTGCTTTTTTTATATATATATTTTAAATATTTTAGTTTTTACCTAAGTATCAAAAAATAAAAGCTATTTGATTTTTTTCGTTGCTTGACGCTTGTAAATCTCAATACGTTAAAGCTTCGAAAAAGAAACAAGGCGCTTGCCAGCAATGTAAAAACGTAGGATAGGGACCCTGTTTATGCTTGCTTTGCTTTTTCGTTGATTGTTGCTTGTAATTCTCAATAAGTTAAAGCCTTGACAAGGCGACAAGGCAGTTGTAAAGTCCATAAAAACTAAAAACTAAACTGATGATTGATGAGAGAACCGGAGCTTCCTTTTCATAGCTATACAGACCGACTGTCTTTTTTCGGTTGTTGTTTATTATTTATATCTATTTTATTATTAAAAATTTAACTCGGTATTTCAATAACAAGTCGAGGTAGGAAATTTCGACTAATGTCGATGTAAGATAATTGAGGGTACCATTTAGACATGAATTGTGACCAAAAATAAAGTTGCCAGATTTATATGTCAAATTGATTAAGAGGCCAAAACATTAATTAAAAGCCAAGAAGCCATGAAAACCGGGAGAGTTTTGACCGATTTATACGGGTGGTAAATTTTGACCTGTGTCTTTATAAGATAATATAGCGGGTATATCCCGACCTTGTCCGTGGTACATTTAAAATAAATTCTCTAAAAGATCTTTGAAAATTAGTTTCAAACCGATCGGATGGTAAACTAAAAAGTTACATACATACATACTTACCTACATACATATCACAGATACATAAATATCAGACATATCACACATACATACATACAAAAACTCAACCCATACATACTCCCACTCACACAAATATGTGTTGGTAGACTGCCAAAACACTTTTTTATGTAACACTTTCCTTACCATTAGAGCATGAAGACGTGCAAGTCCTACTTAAATTCTTGAGAATCGCAGAGGACGGCTGCCTTTACAAATACGTTTTTATTCAATTTGCAGCGCAGAGCGAAGTCAATTTTGCCTTTGTTTTATGTAATTGAACATAGATACAAGTATGCATGCTTATTTTCATGGATTCATGCACATATATACACACACATATGCATACATAGGCACGCACATACGTTTGCATGCATATCTATATTCATAGATAGCTTGCACACATACATACACAAGAAATCATACAAACACATCCACACGCATGCATACACACACGCGCATACACACACACTCACATCGGAATATAATAAATATGTGAATATTCAATACCTGAAATCTTTTATAACTTAAAACTTCCCTCTGAAGAAACTGAATAAGCCCCTAGGTAGAACAACTTTTTTCTGAAATTTTTTAACAATTTCAAAAGATTAATGAATAAAAATCCTTGTTGAATATATTATTTAAATTAACTGCAAATTAGCTAATAAACGTGCATTACAAATTTATTTTGGTGTACAACACTTGTAATAAATTTAAATAGAGCATTTAGTTGTGCCTATATATGTATATTGTGTACATATATATAGGTTGCTATATATCATTCTACATACAAGTATAGCTAGATATAACTAATAGAGCATTTATATATAGAACACGTTATAACTGAACTTTGATGTCGATTGAAATGCATAAGAATTGCCAGTGCATGCACGAATATATATGTATATATAGGTTCCGGGGTTCAGGTGGTCCACAATCGTAGACTCTACATAACGAGAACTACTTGCATATGTGTGTATATATATTATTCGTATATATATATAATATATTTGATTTCGCTTCTTCTTGAGAACGAACAGCCTCCATGGGTGCGGTGCTTTTGCGGCACATTTGACAAACAAATTGGGTATATTTAGTGGGCGTGGCAGCGTCTAGTTATCGCCCTGCTCGTGTTGGGCAAAATTAAGATGCATATTACACCAGCGCCTGTGCTTATCGCCCAGCTCGAACTCCAGACGCCGCACAGCCACCAGAAATGGATGCGAATCATAATCGAATTTGCGTAGCTCATTCGATTGACTGCCGCTGGCGGGCGCCAGATACAGACCCGGACCGCTGGCCAGGCCCGTCAGCAGGCGCACACATTGCTCCACAATGAACTTGAGGGAGGCGCGTCGATGCAGCTCGAAGCAGTCCCGGGCACCGTACAGTGTACGCTGTTCCGCACAGAGACGCATATCGCTGGCGGCCACGTTGCAGCAGTAGAGAAAGGAACGCAAACGCTGAGCGCTGATGCTGCTGCGATTCAGATTGGGCAACAGCAGCTGCAGCAGCGGCTCCTCATCCGTCTCCGAGCAGTTCAGTTGGTACTGGGCGAGCAGCTCACGCAAACTGGCCCACTGTGGCTGCGACTCGTCGGGCATATAGAAACACAGCTCGTAGGCGCGTCCGAGCAGCACCTGGCGATAGTGATAGCTGCTATAATCGCTAATATGCTTGCGTATAAACTTCTCCGTGCGCATCAGCTCCGGCAGCAGCAGACAAGGCGCATTTTGCAGCACCCACTGGCGATGGGACCAAGCGTGATAATTGCTGGCGCAACGATCGGCGGCCCGTTCGCATATGCTGATCTCGTGTGGCCAGTCGATGGCATCGGCGCCTATATCAGATGAAACAGGATCTCATTCAATATTCTATATCTATATCAATATCTATCACCTACTTTGAAAAGAGTATAGCCAGCGACGATAGGCGAAGGCTTCATTTGACTTTGGCTTTATGGATAACACTAGGGCTGAGAACTGCAGCTCCTTGTTGATGCTCAGGCGATTCTTTTGCACCAGCTGACGCCGTATATGCCAAAAGGTGGTGACGTCCGGATTGATCAATAGCGCCACATTCAAATATTTGGCCAGGGCATCGCTCTGCTGCTGCTGCTGAAATGTGCGCAACTGTTGCTGCATTGTCTGGCGGCGATGCGAGATGAGCGTCCGATGCGCATGATCATAGACATGCTGGGCGCACCACGACTCCAGGCCCAAATTGTGATCGACGTGCACCACCGGCGACTTATTGCAGTTCGTCTCCTTGGGTATGATCTCAAATGAGGACCTGCAAAGTAACCAATTAATAAACATTTCACTTAATTGCTAAAAGCCACATGGTAGATGGACATGGCCGCGTGTGGAGCATGTTGGGCTCATCTACGTCCGGACTAAGTCCGGCAACTCACAAGTCGGCATCCTTGAGAAAGACAGCGTTCATGTCACGTATAATTTTCTCGCACAGCACATTCTTCTCATTGTTAAAGTCCGCATTCATAAGGTCGTCCATTTTTTGTAGCTCCGCTGTGATCTGTGCCTCTCCAGCTGCTGGCCACTATTGATCGTTTGTGTTCGATTCAATTGTATTGGACACATTTATTGCTGTCAATTAATAATTGCCTTTAAATTTGCCACATCTTGTGCGTTGCCTATTCCTCTATCTCTTTTTCCATTCATTAAGCCAGAGACGGGCCCATCTTCAGTTAATTAAAAGGTTCAACAGAGTAGAGCGCTATGGATTGACTGGTTAAGGGGGAGGCGGGCGGATAGGGGCTGTTTGGCAATGCCTAAAATATATTTAACGCCGACATTCAAGCTAGACGGAAGCGTCAGCGGTGATAAATAAAATTCAATTAAAATTGGATCTATATGCTGGCAATTGTGGCTGTTGTTGTTGTTGCTATTATTTATTTCTAACAAGCCCGCGTTGTCTTTGAGGCCACTTTTAATCAATCACGCTTCGCTGTTGTGCTGTATTTGGAATCAATTCGCATAAACGAAAGCGCCAACGAAACACGTTAAACAAATTATTTTGTAAATAAATGTGCCTGCCTGTTGTTATTGTTGTTACTATATGTATCGATACCTCGCACACAAACATCGAGTACACATGGTGTAAGGCACAGCTTGTTTACAGCACTCTGGTAAGCTGACACAGTTACCATTTTATATGTATCTTGAGTTGAACATTTAACAATTCAATTTTCAGCAAAAGCGTTAAGTTGAATTTAAAATCCAACTATAATTGGAAATTCGCCTGAAGTAAAGTTAGCAATCCCTTTAAAAGCTGCAGGCAAAACAAAAAAAATTACCAACTATTAATGCGGACATATAAATAACATTGAAAGATTTACAGTGCTGTTAAAGAGGCTGATCGTACGCCAATTGAATGTGACCAGACTGCAGTCATCGAGTGTTATCGATAAGCCTATCGAAGCTTGCAAGGCCCAACATATTGTTGACTTCCACGTGCGCGCGCCGACGCCAATTGACGACCACTACATCAAAAACAAAAAATGACTAATTTCCAGCCACTTAATGTACGACGGTTTCAGCAAAAGACCCAAGTAGTCACACCCGACACCATATATTGGAATCGCTTGGCGGTGAGCATGTTTTCATAGTGTTTGCGTATACCTAAATAGAATTTACAAAAACGCCAAAACAGAAACCGGAGCTGCTCAAGGAACACACAACGATAGACTATATAGACTTCAGTCCAAGTGACCCTGATAATTTTGTGCTGACATGTTCGGTGCGTGTGCAAATCTACAATCTAGTGACCAAGCTGGTGGTTAAGAATTTGTCACGCTTCCAAAAGACCGCGTACGGTGCCACATTTAGGCAGGACGGTCGCCTGTTGGCCGCCGGCGACGAGGAGGGTCATGTGAAGCTATTTGATACAACCAGCCGCAGCATATTGCGTCTGTTCAAGGGGCACAAGGCACCCGTGCATCGCACCTTCTTCACAGCCGACAAACTGCATTTGGCCAGCTTTGCGGACGACAAATCCGTCCGTCTTTGGGATGTGGCGAACGAGAAGGTGGTGCAAACTTATGAGGATGCGCACAGCGACTATATACGAGCCGGTGCCATGCATCCGCAGGCGATGCACATGTTCATCTCCGGCGGCTACGATGGCAAAATCAATCTCTATGATACACGCGCCGAGCAGGCAATTACACAAACATTGGATCATGGCTGTCCCGTTGAGTCGATGTTGTTCCTACCCAGCGGCTCAATATTCATCACAGCCGGCGGCACACAGGTGCGCGTCTGGGATTTAATTAGTGGCTGTCGCCTGCTAACGACCATGTCACAGCACCACAAGACGATAACGTGCCTACGCCTGGGCTCCGACGGCAGGCGCCTGCTTTCCGGCGGACTGGATCGTCATGTCAAGATCTATGATGTAAGCACATATAAAACGGTGCACACGCTAACCTATCCAAATGCGGTGGTTAGCCTGGCCGTTGCTTCCAAGGATCAGGCCGTTGTCGCCGGCATGGTCGATGGTCTGGTGTCCATCAAACGGATGATTGTCGACAGCAAACCGAGTCACCTGAAGCAAATCAAGGCCAGCCATCGGCAGAAGCATTTCAAGAGATTGGCGCGTCCAAATACTGGACAACCGGTTGATCACGTAATTACCGTCAAAAGGAATCTAATCAAGCTAAAACCATACGATGTCCATCTGCGTAAATTCAACTATAAGAAGGCGCTCGACTTTGTCTGCACTCGCCGGAACATTGAGAAGTTTCCGGAGGATGTTGTGGCCGTCATCACAGAGCTGCAGCATCGCAGCGCTCTGCAGGCAGCTCTCACAAATCGTCCGGACGAGAAGATCATACAGTTTATCAACTTTCTGTGCGATCATATGGGCGAGGTGCGATTTATGCGACCGCTTCTGAATGCCGCCAGTGCCGTAATGGATGTGTTCGAGAACAATGTATTTAGCTATAACAAACTGATGCTGACTGCCCTCGAACGGCTCAGGCAGACAATGCAGGCTGAGATTCGACTCACTTGTCAACTGTTGCAGCTGAAGGGCGCGCTCGAGATGATCATTGGCGGTGCGCTGGAGAACAATGAGGAGACGGCTCCAACAGTTCGCTACGTACAAAACAAAACGCCCAAAATGCATCCCTCGAAGGCGGCCTCCAGCTATGTGGTCATTGTGGACTGACTCAGCCCTGATTCCATCGACTTGGCTCATGCTTAAACTTCAGCGCGTGGTGGGATTGTACAAAGCTAAATTCACGTTCGTTTTAAGTATTGTTAGAGAAATAATAAAATATTAGAAATAAAACAATTATGTTATAAAAAGAAAACGGCAAGATTTATGCTCCATTCTATTCAATATTCACTTTCTTATTAGTTTTCCATCGATTTTATACGTTATAATGTTGCTTAGTTTTTCTTTAATTTTTGCATTTATTTTTATTGGGCTTTCTTAATTTTCTTTCTATTTTTACTCAATATGGTATGATTATTTGGAAAGACGAATTTACAGTAAGAATTTGCTTATGCTCAGTTTTGCGTTTACTTTTCGATTCCGTTATGCTTAACGTTTTACTCTCTTCTAGCTTATATGCTACACATATGTAAATTTTTTTTTTATATATGTATATATATAGATAATGTTTATGAACTATAACTACATCCGCATTCACAATCCCTTAGAGCTAGAGAGAAATATATAAGGTTACATGTTTAATAACTACAAAAAATATTAGTATATTACGTCACTTAACTAGTTACAACTAGGTATATGGATGTGTGTGTGTGTGTGTGTATGCGTGATTTCTTCTGCGGTTGTATTCAAAATCTCATCGCCCATTGTCCTACCATTATGAACGAAATGTAACACATGCAAAAAAAGGAAGCCAATTCAAATAGAATTCAACACATTTACACAGTGTGGCAACTCCTGCGGTAATCGGACATTTACATTAGATATACAAATCGGCATATATACGCATAAATTGCTTTTACAATCATTAGTTGTTAATTATTGAAGCTAACTGTACAATTTTATCGTTTACAATTATAAATATATGATTGTTATTTATATATACCTATACGTTACTAACAGCAATTTGTTGGAGTACTCCTAGCAAAAACAAAAAAATGATGCCAAAAAATCTTAAGGTGCACATTGTGAAGCGATGATTGAACTCGCCTCTTTTTTACAATACATACACATAAACGAGCTAAGACAAGACATAATACAAATACAAAAATAAAAAAGAAGAAAGCACACACTTAATTACAAATACATACATACAACAAAACTGGAAACAAACACGCAACTATTATAAAACAAAATGACATTTAGGATAAAAAAAAAAAATAAAAAAATTCTAGATTACAATCTTAATTCGATTTATTTGCATTATGTATGTATGTATGTATGTAAGCATATATGCATGTATTTATCAAGTATACACAAATTGCAGAATTTAACGACGTGAACGACGGCAACGTTCATTACAGAAATAATGTTTGAATGGCGGGTTCGATTTATCATGCTGCTTTCCTGTTGCTTCTGCTGCTGCCTTTGCTGTTGCTGCGCCGGCTCTGACTGAGGCTTCTGCTTCTTCTACTGATACACTCGGATGTGGCTTATCTAGCCGCATGTGTCTAGTATTTTGTTGGGTTAGTTTTTATATGGATGAGCGCGGCGACGAATTTGGCAAACGTCCGTTCCTTAAGCTTATAGAACAACTCTTTAACGACAAACAAACCTTAGCCATCCTCCTTCGGCGGCGTGAACCAACCTGCGGCAAATAGCGAAAAAAAATTACATTAAGTTTAATATTCGTTATCATTCGCATCATATTCGAGATTCGATTCGGTTTACCGTTCTTTTCGTGGATCTGCACCAGCGATTTAAAGCTTTGTTGGGCCCGTGCCAAGCTATATTGGCCCTGGGTGAGCGCCTGCTTTGGACACACACGAGTATACAGATATATATGTATATATAGGGGAGAGAGAGATGAGTTGAAGATATATATTTGATTTGATAACCTACCTTGGTAGCACCGAATTGTATGCGCGCCTTGCCCTTGACCAGCGTCGCGGCAATTTGCATGATCACGGCTTCGACCGTGTAGGCGGAACTCCAGCCTTGTTTGGTCAGCAGTTCCATGCAAATGGCACCGCCGATTAGCACATAGCCACCTGGGGGTTAAGGGTTAGGTGAAGGTTAATGGGATACAATACATTTTTTGATTGCACGCACCTGAAATGATGGGATGCACGACACGAACAAAGGGTGGCTCGAAGGGATACGTCTCCTTGAAGAGTATGTTCAGCAATATGCTGTCCTTGCCCTCCTTCTCCTTCAGCTGCAACAGATCGCTGTGCAGGGGACTGTCCGGATCAACAGACTTGAGGCGTATATTCCATTCATATATGGAATCGTTCACCAGCTCAATCGAGTACATGTTCTTTTTGAACGCATCGGACCGATAAATATCACGTAGTTCCTTCATGAGGCGATCGGTTGCCTGCACTGAGCCGGAAACTGAACCCTACACGAATTAAAAAGAGATGACTTGAGTGCAAGTGATATATATATATATATATATTTGTATATATATAAATATATATATATGTATAAATATATATATATATATATAAATATATATATATATATATACATATACACATATATATATATACAAATATATATATATATATATATACGCACTTTTAAATAGTCTTGTCTTTGACTTTGACGCAGTCTTTCTAAAGTCGCTAAATGTTCCACCTCCATATCATCTTTCTGCTTGGAAGAGTAGGAGGAGGGGTTCATGATTATTGAGAAGCAAATCCAGGATTTTTGATTTTTACGCACTTTATTTGTATTCCGTACATCGTCCATTTCCAATGGTAGATCTTCGTCGCCCTCGCTCTCCTGTTCGCTCTCACCGATCGGATCCTCAATCTCATCCTGATCCGAATCGGTCTCCTCGTTGCCATGCGGTCCTGGCCCGCCGCCACAGCCCCCGCCACCGGAACGCTCCAAGCGTAATGGCGATGCGGAGGGCGGCGGCGTCTGTAGCGGCAGCGTTAAATTATCAATATCGGGTGGCAGTGGAACATTATGTAAACGGCATAGCTCACGTAGCAATATGCCAACCTGGAAATATAATAAATTAGTTGCAATAAGACCGACGAAGGAGAGGCTCGCCCACCTGATTAATCACATGATTATCGCGGCCATTTGTGTTGCTAAGGATTTGCACGGCATTTGTAACGCTCGTCTCCTCGCTTTCGGCAAACCAAACTGGCGGCGATGATGGATAAGTTTCCTGTAACAACAAGAACATATTTAATGATTGAATTGCTTGATATAACTATATATAATGCATGACTTGACTGATCGATTGACCGAGATCCGAACTGACTGAGTCATTTGCAGAGATCTTTGTGAAAGGTCAGCGAAATTTCGTGTCTAAACTTATTTCTAAGGATCTTCATGAAGGGAGTTCAAGGCGGATTTTAAATTTTCCACGGAAGGAATATAGGTCAAAGTGCCGGATAGTACCTGTTGGTACAAGTATATAACTATATATCTCTATATATAAAACTGTTTGCCCTGACTGACTGACTGATTGGTGATCAACGCGCTGCAAAAACCGTAAGAGCTAGAAAGCTGAAATTTTCACTGTCGTTACCTTATGTGATGAAGGTGCACGTTAAGACGGGGTTTCGGGAAAAGCCAAGTGTGGAAAAATCTCGAAAAATAGTTGTATGAAACTCTTTCGTTTACCTGATCGGTTTCAAATTTCTTTGTTCAAATTCATTCAAGAAAATTCTTTTTGAGAAAATCCATCCTTCCTTGGTATAAATGGCGGTCAAAGATTTGGTGGGTGACGTTTCGCACCCAAATTCTTTTACAAGAATCTATATGAAAAATCATTTGAGACGTGTTTCACATTTTTCGGAGAATTAGTTTTAAGTATTGTTCGATTTGCTTCAGAGCTCTACATAAGAATTTAGTGAATACGTTTTTCAGCGATTTGGGAAATTCCATTCGCAACAGTGGTAAAATGTCGGAAACTTTTGTATGAAAGTTGTTTGTTTACCGTCCGATCAGTGCCAAAATCATTTTGAAAGCTTTTTGGGATGTGGGCCGGCCATATATATTCATGTATATATATATATATATATATATATATATATATATATATATATATATATATATGTAAATGGAGTTTAACAAAAGCGGCAAGAAAGACAGCGTCAATGAAATTACACATATAACCTTTAATTAGATCGTTGAACCAAGCAGAGTCGGGAGACGCAGCTAAGCAGAGAGTATAGAGAGGCAGAGGCGAAGACAGACAGGGGCGGAGGCGGAAAGCAAGCAACAAACTTGGCAAGTCGTGGAGGGTAATGAATCATAAATTATTGAAGCACGCTGCCCCTAAATAATAATCGACAACAACAACACGATAAAACAGCATGTGAGAGAACTTGACAATAAAAGGTACAAAAAAGGAAGAAAAATGGCAGTAATCTTTGGACTGACGCCCTTACATATATTTCATACAGTTTTATTTCTAAATCCGATTGTGAATAAGGTAAATCGTATATCCATGCTACTAATATGTTATTATTTAGACCATAATTCAAAAACTAAATTTAGTCAAACGTGAGCCAAGATTCCTTCAAGGTATCTTTAAAACCAAAGTGGATCTGACAAGAATCTAATAAGTATTTAAGCGACTGTTTCAATGTCATTCATCGACAGATATTTTATGCAACTATAGATTGGGTAGGATCGGAAACATTCTTTGTCACATTACTGCAACGGTATACAGCAAAAAGAGGTAAGCGAAAAGTTGAATAAAACAATGACGCAAAGACAAATTTTCGTTTATTTCGCACAGCAGCAGCAACAGCTGAGCTAAGCTAAGCGAACCCGGGAGAGCGAAAAAACAAACGGCGCACTAAACAGCAACAAGAAAAAAAAACAGAGCAAGAGAGTATGAGCAGAGCTTAGAGGATAAATCAATGGAATTCTACTGTAAAAGCTGCAGATCAGCAAGCTTAGCAGTAAGTTGTCTTTTGCCATAGTTTTTCTATGCAATTTAACTCTTGAGTGCACGCGCGCTCTCTCGCTCTCACAGGAATCGCTTGCGCTAAAAAGAGTAAGATGACCTTCGTCAAGTTTGCCAGGGGAGGAAGTTATTTGATAGTGTTTACAATTTGCAGATTGTTTTTCTCCTTAACGAAACGACTGCATTAACAGTTTTGGATTCTTCATATTTAGATATGAATTCAATACAAACAGCAATTGAAACGTAAATAAATGGCTGTTATTAAGTCTTAGAAACAACTGAATAATTATGTGTTTTTTTTTATATCGAAGAGCGCATAAGGTGATTCTAACGGGTTTAGGTTTACGTGTATGTATACAAAATTTAAATAATTAACGGTTAATCATTGGACACCAGATATGCGAACCGAGCCCGCCATTGGTACCTTTCTATGTACATACGCATATACATGTGTATGAATGCATGTGTGGGGAATATGAGAAAGATTGTATAGGCGATGCAGCTGGTTACTATCCGGCTTTGCCCGGCCATTCTTACATCCCCGCCAAAAAGATTAAAATATTTAGTTTAAACTTTGGGGGAAAGTATTGATCAATGAATCAGGAGATATATGTATATTAGCTTAAAGATAACTGTTTGTGTGTGTGTGTGAGTGTGTGTGTATAGTACTTACCGTTATGTTTGCATGTATGTCGTAACGTTTGCCATTCTTATCGATGAACCTGCACAAAAGTTCATCTACGCTGGAATTGAGTATCTGAAAACGCTCGTGGTTCTTCGGAAAGATTTTCTCCAGTGTTTTGATTTCTTGCTTTAGTGTGTTAAGGCACGCCATATTGGCGGGCAAGGCAACGTGATAACAGTCAATCACGGGTCCGCAGCCCACCGGAGCCCCAGTTGCCGGTTCGTGTATGGGTGGTGGTAGCAGAAGGGGAACGGGTAGCAACACCACGAACTACTACTACTACCATACAAACACCGACGCGGACACGCACACGGACACCGACACACACATGCACATGTGCAATGCAAGCGTCTGGGGGTCTCGCTGGTCTTGGTTTTTAATATTATTTGTTTTTGCCGTTGTTTGTGTTGTTTTTTTTTTTGTTTTTGTGACGTTTAGGGCTCTTGCTCAGACTCTCGCTATGGTGTTGTGCGTACGGTCGACGGTAGGTGGCGTTCGTCTTGCTGTCACTTAGTGTAGCTATGCAAAGTCGGCTGCTCTTACGGTTAATTCTTTTGTTTTTTATTTATTTATTTTTTATTGTTGGAGGTAGTTAATATTAAACTGTCATTAAGGCAGCAACAGCAGCGTCAGGCAGAAAAATTATCAACATCTTCGGCTCGACCTCGGCTGCCCACGCATGCGTTTTTTTGTGGTATTTGTTGGCTCCTAGTTGCTCTAATTATAATATTGCTTATTGTTTCTGCTTTTTCTTCAGTTGGTTCTACAACGGGCGCATATTTCTTCAACACTACCCTCCGCACAGTATGCACTTTACTTTTTTTTTTTGCTTTTGCTCTTCTTTGCCGTATTCTCCGTATGCCGCTTTGTAGCGTCGCTTCGTTCTCCTAATGCTTTGGCTTTGAGCAATGTCCTCCTCTCTCACTTTTTGTTGGGGTCCTTTGATTGGCTTCACTCTGCGTATTCAAAACGATAACCATTTAAGCACGTGTTTCATTTGCAAGCGTTGCAAAAAAAAAAAAAAAAACCCCCAAACGCAAAACAAAAACCTTTTGTTTTTACCAGCATACATATATAAAGCTATTTTGACTATTTTGAACAGGTACAAGAAACATTCAAAACAAAAACGAAATACAACTTTTACCACAGCTGCTTTTTTTTTGTATTTTGTTTAAAACTTCAGCTTTTTTGCTTCTATATACGATTCATACGATACAAAACTGAGAAAATTGAAATTTGTTTGGCAAACAAATTTTAGTTTTCCTTTTCTGTTTATATTGTTCTTGCTCTTGCTTGAATGCAACTATTCACTTTATCTTTTGTGGTACTTGCAATTTTATATTAGCAAAAACATTTAAATACCAAGTTAAATTAAAATAACAACAAAATCGTGAATTCAATGTGTTTCAAAAACTGAAGTTAATCGCTACTCTCTGTGTGTGCGTACAAATGCAGAAAAAATAAGTCTAAAAGCTGCTGCCCAGAACAGCTGCGGCAGCGCATAGTGGAATGAAAGTGATTTCTCCATGCCAAAGTACATATGCATACAATGTGTATGTGGGCTTAAGCACAACTGTGTGAGATAATTTAAATGTGGTGCTTTCATTTTTTGGCGCCTCTGGCGTCACTGTGCTCAAATTCAAGCTTACGCTTACGCCGACAGTGGGCAGCTGTGAGAGAGCAAAGAGAGCGTTCGAGTCCAGTGTGGCCTGCCCAGCTGCTGGACTGACTGGCCGAAACAGTTCAATGTAAAAACGCACAAAAAACGCACATTTGCACACATGTAAATGCATATATTTATTATATATATGTATATATGGATATATACATACATGTAAGCATGGACATTTACAGCATATCAACGAAATGGTAATAGACTATAATCATTTTTAATGTGTTTTTATTGTGCATATACTATAAACGAACTTATGCACAACAATATGTGTGCCTGTGTGCACACACAAATACAGCAAATTGACTTTTCAATGTTGCCTCTGCTAGCGTCGCCGCTATGCTGCACTTTGTTATATTGAATATACCTTGTCCTGCACTTTACACATTCAAAACAGAGAGTGAGATGAAAACGCTGAGCTCCTTTGTTTGCGTATACCACACAAGCACACATTCACACAAACACACACATGCAGACGCATATACGCAGTGAACCCGTTCGCAATAAGTTCTAAGTGTATATACCCAAATAAAAATAAAATAATAACAATACGGGCAAGTGCAAAGAAAATTGAAAAGTCAACAATAAACACACGTATGGATAGACAGACACACACAAGCACACAGATACAATAATAAAAAGCAACGGAGTCAATCGCACGCCCGCTTGGCACCTTTACGACATCGTCAATTTGGCTCCACCGGACCGATCGACCTGCGCTGCACTCCACTCCGTCCGTCGACTTGAAGCTGCGAAATTTTACTGAAAAATCACTTTCGCCAGACAGGCGCCGTCGCCGTGCAAGCGACTCACATACACAAATATATATATGTATATATATATATATATATATATATACGTCTGTAATTCAAATGTATGTACGTGCCGAAAGCAGCCGCAACAGAATCAGTCAGCGGAGCAACAATGACAATCGAGAGTTATCGGTGCGCTTACGTGCTATCGAAAGATGGAAGTTCGCACTCTGCACCATCGCACACAACATGCATATGTGTATATATTTGAAATTACATACATATGTATGTATGCAAGGTAAACGTTAACGTTGAATGTAACAAACGGATATTACCAATCTGTTTCTTCGCCCCATTACATTTATTTTAAGAAAAATTAACGATGTTGCGCTATCGAAACGACTGGCTGATGTGTTCATATACATTTTTTCCATCTCTTTGCGAGCAAAATCAATTGCATACCATACACAACACATACATACATATGTTTTCATTGCACACTCCCAAACATTACAAGAAATCTTATAAACATACATACATATGTATTAAAAAACATTCATATATTAACAAAACTCAGGCATTTACCTGAACACAATATATATCAATTTTAGCTATTTACACATGAGTTTCGAAGATTGCACTAATTCGCCTTCGCCATATTTTTTGTAGCAAATGGATTAAATGTCTCGCAGTTTTTGTACTTGTATTTGTGTGGACGCGAATTGCCTTCTTTTTTTTTGTTATTGCTTTTGTTGCTTAAAATTTAAATTATTGGGAGTTAGAGAGTTCTATATGTTAACCAAGACGTGCACATTTTAAACTAGAATTATTGCCTTTAACTACAATATGCTGCCGACACTTGGCAAATCACGTAGGCGTGTAAAAAGTCTCCGGAATTATAATCTATGTACATCGTCTTCCGTGGACGTCTGACGATATTTCTTGCTTAAACAGTGTGACCAAATGCATTTATCGAAAATACACCGAACCGTGCAAAAAGGCGCAGCGTAAATTACCTTTCTTGATTTAAATCGAATAAATACACACATTGCATTTAAAATGCAATAATATCTAATCAATATGCTGTGATTATTTCTTAAACGATAAGAAGTACAGCAGAACTAGCATTTAATATCGATATGTGCGTCAAATGCATTGCTGCTCAGTTAATATGTAGCTATCGATATTAGCCATTGGAATTTTGTACATCGGGATCAGCTGGTGCCATTTTCCTGACATATTTACAAATGTCGATTAACTAGATGCGTTTCGAATTTGGGTAATTTGGGCGTCTCGAAATTTAAATACACTTCTGAAATTATTTAAATGACTCATAATCACTAATAAATAATTAAAAAAGTATTCAATTCGATGTCTTTGTATATGTATATGCGTATTCAAGGCAGCAAAAATTAGCTTTGTTTTTTTTTAATTTGTTTATTTTTGAGCTTTTTTCCCAGTATTTTGTGCGTTAATTAATGATAGATTACCAAATAGTTTTTGTTTGGGTGTGCGGAGCACATAAATATTTTTAAATATATGTATTTAAGGGGAGTTTTGAGTACTTCAAGTCTTTTTATTTGTATTTATTTAGATAATATATCCAGGCATATAAAATGAAGAACTTAAAGCACGACGGAATGAAAGTTGAATTTATACATTTCATTAAATTTCTTTAGTTTTAGTTTTAAGTTTACGATAGCATAATTTAACACCGTCATTAGCTAGTTTGAACAAAATAATTTAAATAAAAAAAAAAAAAAACAAATTACACTGAACGCTGTTGTTTTTCTTTCTTTTCTTTATGTGTACACGAAACGCTTTGGGCGCAACGGAATCGTTAGCCAACTTTCCTCCCCCCCAGCACACGAATCAATCAATTTCACAGGTCCCCCAACCCGTCATCCTTCACCCAATCCGAACAATTGGCGGACCGGGCCCCCAATGCAATATATTTACCCCGCCCACTTTTCTCTTACTGTTTGCATTTCGTCCTGCGTTGTCTGGCTCTGATTCTCTCTCTCGCTCGCTAGCCCTCTCCCTCTCGCTCTCTGTCTCTTTTTCCTACTCCTTCTGGTGATAGTCTAGTGATGTCATGCTTTAGAGTTCGCCATGTGGCGTATTGGTCTCAACTGTGGGTGTGGCATTCACCTTCTCCACCTCCACCTCCTCCTCCTTCTGCTTCTCGGTGCCGGGTGGCTCAGCTTGCTCCTTGTCCGGATTGTCGCTGCTGTCACCGCTGCCGCTGCCGCTGCCTTGGGCCGCAGCTTGGTCGTCGCCAGCACCAGTCTCTTTGGGCTTCTTCTCCTTGTCGGGCTTAACCTTGGGCTTCCAGATCTTGATTTTGTTCACCAAATACTTGACCTCGCGATCGAGCAGACCCATTTTATCGGTTATATCCTTGACAGTTAAACGGACATCCGCACTGCGTGAAAGCTTCTTTTGGGCGGCGCCCTCGGTTTTCAGCCATGAGCCCGTGTCGCTTATCACCTTGCTGAGCGTTTCGATTTCCACCTGTGTGTAGACATCCTTTTCAGGATTGGTTTCCTTGGTGAGATTGCGAGCAGTGACAAGGAATTTCTCAGCGCCATCGATCATGCCCTTTAGCGCCTTGATCGCATCCGGACGCTCCTCGTGCTCCCAGTGACGCGCCAGGAATACATTCGATAGCTTCTTCAGCTGTGCCAATTTCTCCTCATACAACTCCGGCTTGGGATTCTCAACATCCTCGTACAGCCATTCGGCCAGCTTGCTGCACTCGGCCAACAGTTTGCTCTTCTCCTCGGCGGTGGCACAGTCCGCATAGGGCTGCTCCTCCAGCTTTTGCTGCACCTCAATAATGTGCGATTCGAGCGCATTAAAGGCGGACTCCAAGCGTACACGCTCTTCCTCCACCTTGTTGATGGCCTGCAGCTTGGCCAGGGCATCCTCATAGCCGCTGCCGCTCAACGGCGGCGTGAACTGCAGCCGGGTCTTGTGCGCCACAGGGGATTTGATGGTAATTAGCTTGATGGTCTCATTTTTAGCATCTGGTTTGGTCTCGTCGTCGACTTTATTATTTGCGGCTGAATCGTTAATGTCGCTGGATTTCTTGCTGCTGTCATCCTCGCTGGGTTTGGGCTCGTTCGGCTCCTCGGTGGCCTTCTGGTCGCTTGTTGGCGCTTCGTTGACATCGCCGGCTGCCTTATCAGTCTCCTTGGTGAACAGTTTGCTAATGGTGCTGCCCAGTTTGGCCAAAGTGCTGTCCTCGTCCAAATCCTGTTCGACTTTTTGCTTCTCGTAAACGTACTCGACGCCGGTGCAACGGAAAATGCCGGAATCATCCAGATAGAAGTACGCCTTGATGCCCTTATTGTCGACCATATCCTTTTTCGATTTCTCCAACAGTTCCTTGACCTTTTGTAATTGAACACTTGTTACATTCAGGCTACCAATGGCCGCGATCTCCTCCTTGCTGTAACGCTCCAAATCCCCATAGTTGACATAGAACTCAAAGTCATCCGTATGCTTGTTAAAGGTAATCACCTTCTTCTGCGGATACGGATTCATTAGTGCGAACAGGGCGCGCTTCACCTGCTTGACGGCAGCACCATCGCCAGGATCACGCTCAAATGCCACTTGCAGCGGGAAGAGCACCGCATCCTTGACGATAAACTTCTTCACCTTGAAGCCGGTGGACAGGTCGGCTGCCTTGTAGACAGCGCCCATGGTCGCCGATTCATCGGCATTGAGATTTTTGCCCAGCTCCTGCTTGATCAGCTGCTTGATGGTTTCCTGGACACGTGGCACCCGAGTGCCGCCGCCAAAGAGTATAACCTGATTGATCACATCCAGCGACAAATTGGATGTGGCCAGTGCATCTTCCAGCGGCTTGGTGGTGCGTGGCCATAGATCGGCGCACAGTTCCTCCAGTGTATCGCGCGCCACCTGCAGCTTAAAGTCGTGATCCTCTAGCAGGTTTTCGATCTGAGCATAGTGATCGTTATTTGCCGACAGCACATTCTTCAGGCGACCCGCCTCCTTGAACAGCTTGGCCAGCGCCCTTGGGCTGCTGGTGACATCGGTTTTGGTCTTCTTCAGCGCATTGAACTCCTTGGCCAGATAATCGCGCAGTCGCAGCTGTATCTCCAGGCCACCCAGAGTCCGATCATAGCCAACACCGAGCACCTGCACCACCGGATTTGTCTCCTTGGTCTGCTTGTCCTTGACCAGCTGATAGCTAACTACCGCGGCGGATGTCTTGTAGGCGCCCATATCGTAGAAGAGGAAGTACTGTGCCGTCTCGTTCAGCTCGCCGCGATGGAATACGCCGTAATTGAGCGCAACGGCCGCATAATCGTTGATCAGCTGCAGCACCTTCAGATTGGCCAATTGGGCTGCCACCAGCAGTGCCTCGCGCTCCGCCTGCCCAAAGTAGCCCGGCACAGTCAGCACACACTCGGTGATCACCTGCTGTGTTGATTCCTGTGCAAATTCCTTAGCCTTGCCCAGCATTTGGGCGATTAGCTCCTCCACGCTGAACTCCTCGGTGTCGCTCTTCTTAAACACAACCGTATTGCGCTCCTTGTCGCCGACAATCGTATAGTAAGGAAAGCGTTTTCTGTAAATTTAATTATCCATTAATTAAATCAAACAAAAAATGAAATTCGTTAAATATGCTCCACGTACTAAGGCAGAAGTTAGTATTAAACTAGTTTAGTGGGCTTTTAACAATCGAATAAGTTAAAAATAAACCCAATTATTGTGAGTCGCTTCAACTTAAAGCAGTTCGCATCGTCTCAATTAATTTTACACGGTAAACATTTCGTAAGAAACATGGAATGTTTTAATTTACAGTTGAATGTAAAATTAACATTTTTATTTAAATATCACTATGAAAGCAGCTGTTAACATTAACATTTTACTGCCCAATTTAACATGACGTGGCCCACACACGCACAAGCTGCCACACACACACGCACACACAAACATACACATGCGGCTGGACACTTACCTGTACAGATCAACAATGGGATTATCGATGGTCTTGCCCAGCAAATCGAGCAGATAGCCATATGCAGCCGACGGTTCGCGTATGCCAATTGTTTGGGCATCTTCGCCAAAGGTGCGCGTATTATCACGGAACGCGAGTATGGCCGGCGTTTTGCGCTTGGACTCGCGGTTCAGTGCGATTTCCATTGGCACACCGGGCGATACGACGCCGACTTTCATCCACTCGCTGCCCAGATCAACGGACATGACAGCGGCTCCATCGCTGCCGGGCATATGGAATGCCATGATGCACACCACCAGCAGCAGCAGCAGCGACAGCGTCTGGTCGCCGCCGGCTGTCATCCTGCTGCGTCTTTGGGTAGACATCATATTGCAGAGTCTCTATATGCGGAATATAAATATATATATACACAAAAAAATAAAATGTCAGTTTAGCACGAGAGCAATAACCTCTCGTCAAGCGTGTCGCACTTCCTTGTTCTGAATACAATTCGTTTTCTGCCAACGCAAGCAGCTGGTAAGCTGAAGATTTGCTGCAATTTCCCTCGTCACCCCGCATCGAAATTTGTTGTACTTACATTTTGGTTTTCGATTCGTTAATTCGTTGTTTGCGGCCAATGCCTGCAGCTATTATTATTGAGAATAAAACTCAGTTGTTTACGTTTTATTTCAAGAAAAGCTTGCCGAATAGTATTAATAAAATGTCGCTAGCCCAGCTAAATAGCCGCCGCCGTTCAGGTGTGTTGGGGGCCAACGTAGAAGAAGAAGAAAGCGTTGACGTGTTGATTTGGAAGTAAACGCCAGATGTCGATAGTTAAATAAAAACTATCGATTAAATCATATGCACAGCTGTTGTCAGCATAATGCAAAAAGAGACAGATGGCGCTAGTTAACAGCACAGCTGCAATGTTAATTAACATAGCTTACAGATGGCGCTAGTTAACAGCACAGCTGCAATGTTAATTAACATAGCTTAGCTTAAATGTTATTTGCGTTTCAAATTTCCCGCCTTGCTTTATCCATTTATTTAATTAAATCAATAATCTTATCTTCTTCAAATGCTAAACAGTTAGCTGATATAAATGCATAAATATCAATATAGAAAATACCGGTAAGCTGAGCATATTTTAACGCTCAGTCAAAAAAATTAATAGCTATGCACGCACTTCTTCAGCTTGAACATTTGAGTTAACAACAATTAATCTGTGTCACATGCTTGACATACTGCTTAATCAGCATCGATTTCAATAAATACAAATATTCAACCCACAAAACTTCCAGCTCCACATGCTGACATATGTCAAAATATATTATTACCATACTCTTTACTCAACAAAAATATATTCAATCAATTTCAATGCGATTTATTGCACACCCTACGACTTTCAAGACTCTACTAGCTTTAAATTTTTGGATATGTAAGCACATATTCTCATTGTGGCAGTGTATCAATGTTTCTGGTGCACTCGCAAGTTCACAAAAAGTAGAACACACCTGCGATTTCAACAGACCAACGCCAACTCAATCAAATAAATAATAAAATGTGTACATAATTTAGATATATCATGACAATTAATTGATTCAACCGAAAATCAACCAAATACCGCCACATTTTCTCTTGCGCAATTTCGTTTGGCTTTTTTGCTGATCTGGATTTTCCGAGCTCATATAAGATTTTGCCAACCGACTTCATTTGATTGTCATAAACAGATCGAAAGCCGAGCATGTACGGAGCGCAACTCTTAACGATTTTGGCTGCCATCGGCTGCCTTATGGCACTGCGTCCAGAGCATATCGCGGCCAGTGATGAGCAGCTTGAAGACTTCAACATCCCGCAGGATAACCCAGTTGATCGCTTCTCACGCTCATCACACGCTATTCCGCTGCAGGCTTACGGGCCACCAATTAACTACAACCCGGCATCAAGCTATTCAGCGTCAAAGGCTCCCGCATATTCAGCACCGGCTGCTCCAAGCTATTCAGCACCCGCTATACCGAGCTATTCAGCGCCTACTGCCCCGAGTTATTCTGCGTCAGCTCCAAGCTATTCAGCACCCAAGGCTCCTGCATATTCAGCTCCTGCTGCTCCAAGCTATTCCGCACCCGCTTCTTCGAGTTATTTAGCGCCTGCTGGCCCGAGTTTTACAGCTCCTGCTTCTCCAAGTTATTCAGCACCCGCTGCACCAAGTTATTCAGCACCCGCTGGTCCAAGCTACTCAGCACCTGCTGCTCCTAGTTATTCAGCACCTGCTTCAAGTTATACAGCAGCCGCCGCACCAAGCTACTCAGCACCGGCCGCTCCAAGTTATTCAGCATCAGATTCTACAAGTTATTTAGCGCCTGCTGCCCCGAGTTATTCTGCGTCAGCGGCTCCAAGCTATTCAGCACCCAAGGCTTCTGCATATTCAGCTCCTGCTGCTCCAAGCTATTCCGTACCCGCTGCTCCAAGTTATTCAGCTCCTGCAGCTCCAAGCTATTCTGCACCAGCAGCACCAAGTTATTCAGCCCCGGCTGCACCAAGCTATTCAGCACCGGCCGCTCCAAGCTATTCAGCACCAGCCTCTTCAAGTTACTCAGCACCCGCTGCTCCAACTTATTCAGCTCCAGGAGCTCCAAGTTACTCAGCACCTGCTTCAAGCTATTCAGCACCCGCTGCACCAAGTTATTCAGCACCCGCAGTTCCAAGCTACTCAGCACCTGCTGCTCCTAGCTATTCAGCACCTGCTTCAAGGTATACCGCACAAAGCTACTCAGCACCGGCCGTTCCAAGTTATACAGCCCCGGCTGCACCAAGTTATTCAACACCAGCCGCTCCAAGCTATTCAGCACCAGCCTCTTCAAGTTACACAGCACCCGCTGCTCCGAGTTATTCAGCACCCAGGGCTCCCGTATATTCAGCTCCTGCTGGTCCAAGCTATTCAGCAAACAAGGCTGTTGCATATTCAGCTCCAGCTGCTCACAGTTATTTAGCGCCTGCTGGAACAAGTTATTCAGCACCCAAGGCTCCAAGCTACTCAGCACCTGCTCCAAGTTACTTGCCACCCAAGGCTCCGGTTGATTCAGCTCCTGCTGCTCCAAGCTATTCAACACACAAGGCTACTGTATATTCAGCTCCTGCTGCTCACAGCTATTCAGCGCAGGCGGTTTCAGCAGCGAAAAGCTCTGGCTATTCCGGCCGTATGTTAAGTCCCATGTTGACATCAACGCATGCTACAGGATATGGACACGCGTCAGCTGGCTACGGCGGATCTACAATTCCTGCACCTGTTTGTTCCACCAGCTACCTGTTCAGCTGCAACAGCGTATTCACGCCAACCCCTTGCAATCAAGGCGCAGCATATTAGGAGAACAACAAATGATAACGAAATAAAACTTTTGACCGAACATAAAATATTAGCTTATTAGATATTTTTGAGCAGCAAAAGGTTTGAAAGATACGGTTCTAGCACATACGAGACAAAGATATCCGATATCTAGAAAGAATTTTCTATTTCGCTCTCACTCTGACTATGCTGCTTTGCGATTGGGCAATAATTAGACAGACAGGCTGATTATATCAAAAGCTTTTTTTCGAGAGCGGAATTGCAAAGACAAGTATTAATACAGTTACTGATACACATGTACATGCAAAGTAAATCAGCTCTCATTGTTGTTGATGATGATCTGTTGTTGTTGTTGTGCAAGTCATTTGTTGTTGCTATACATTTTGCTTGAAACTTTATCTTTGATTTGGCGTTTGCAGACGAGCCCAATGCCAAAGAACAAGTAGAAGACGTTAATAAAAACTGACAGTGACTTTTCATATCGTTGACTTATTGCTTACACCTATCTCTTCTGAGATGGCGGGCTTGGGTCAGGCGACCACAGCCACGGCTGGCAGATAAGTAAGCTCTCTCTCTCCGGCGCGCACTCATCCACTGTTCGCTGTTATGCTTTGTTCGTGTGATTGTGAAATTAGGAGAGCCACAGGTGATGCAAGGAATTCTAGCTTCTTTGCATTGTGACGTCACAATATTGTTAAATGACGCGCGCATTTTGCCGCTTTGTTTAAAATGCAGCAAAAACAAATGATGTTATACCTTTTTGAATTCGTACGGAGCCCTACTATCAATTGACCCAAATCGTCAAAATGGCAAGGGGTTACATCACGTTTTTTTTTCAAAATCGGGGCCCGTTCGAAAATGGAATCTTTTTTGAGGATTTTTTTTGAATATCTCGGGTAAATAACGTCTGATTTTTAAATGTTATGCCATTTTGAGTTCGTACGAAACCCTACTATCAATTGGCATTCAGACAAATAAAAAATCGGTTGGTTCAAAAAAGTTGTAGACCAAAATCCGAATGGTTTGTAAAGTACACCTTTTTTGATGATTTTTTGGAATATCTCTGCCAAAAATTGTCAGATTTTGGAATTTTATACCATTTTGGACTCGTAAGGATCAGTACTATCGATTGTCATCAAACGTGTGAAAACCTAAATTTTGACCCAAATCGTCAAAATGGCAAGGGGTTACATCACGTTTTTCTTCAAAATCGGGGTCCGTTCGAAAATGGCAACTTTTTTGAGGATTTTTTTTTAATATCTCGGGTAAATAACGTCTGATTTGTAAATGTTATACCTTTTTGAATTCGTACGGAACCCTACTATCAATTGGCATTCAAACAAATCAATAAATCAGTTGGTTCAAACAAGTTGTAGACCAAAATCCGAATGGTTTCTAAAGTACACCTTTTTTGATGATTTTTTGGAATATCTCTGCCAAAAATTGTCAGATTTTGGAATTTTATACCATTTTGGACTCGTAAGGATCAGTACTATCGATTGGCATCAAAAGTGTGAAAACCTAAATTTTGACCCAAATCGTCAAAATGGCAAGGGGTTACATCACGTTTTTCTTCAAAATCGGGGTCCGTTCGAAAATGGCAAGTTTTTTGATGAGTTTTTTGAATATCTCGGGTAAATAACGTCTGATTTGTAAATGTTATACCTTTTTGAATTCGTACGGAACCCTACTATCAATTGGCATTCAAACAAATCAATAAATCAGTTGGTTCAAACAAGTTGTAGACCAAAATCCGAATGGTTTGTAAAGTACACCTTTTTTGATGATTTTTTGGAATATCTCGGCCAAAAATTGTCAGATTTTGGAATTTTATACCATTTTGGACTCGTAAGGATCAGTACTATCGATTGGCATCAAAAGTGTGAAAACCTAAATTTTGACCCAAATCGTCAAAATGGCAAGGGGTTACATCACGTTTTTCTTCAAAATCGGGGTCCGTTCGAAAATGGGAACTTTTTTGATGAGTTTTTTGAATATCTCGGGTAAATAACGTCTGATTTGTAAATGTTATACCTTTTTGAATTCGTACGGAACCCTACTATCAATTGGCATTCAAACAAATCAATAAATCAGTTGGTTCAAACAAGTTGTAGACCAAAATCCGAATGGTTTGTAAAGTACACCTTTTTTGATGATTTTTTGGAATATCTCGGCCAAAAATTGTCAGATTTTGGAATTTTATACCATTTTGGACTCGTAAGGATCAGTACTATCGATTGGCATCAAAAGTGTGAAAACCTAAATTTTGACCCAAATCGTCAAAATGGCAAGGGGTTACATCACGTTTTTCTTCAAAATCGGGGTCCGTTCGAAAATGGCAACTTTTTTGATGAATTTTTTGAATATCTCGGGTAAATAACGTCTGATTTGTAAATGTTATACCTTTTTGAATTCGTACGGAACCCTACAATCAATTGGCATTCAAACAAATCAGAAATCAGTTGGTTCAAACAAGTTGTAGACCAAAATCCGAATGGTTTCTAAAGTACACCTTTTTTGATGATTTTTTGGAATATCTCGGCCAAAAATTGTCAGATTTTGGAATTTTATACCATTTTGGACTCGTAAGGATCAGTACTATCGATTGGCATCAAAAGTGTGAAAACCTAAATATTGACCCAAATTGTCAAAATGGCAAGGGGTTACATCACGTTTTTCTTCAAAATCGGGGTCCGTTCGAAAATGGGAACTTTTTTGATGAGTTTTTTGAATATCTCGGGTAAATAACGTCTGATTTGTAAATGTTATACCTTTTTGAATTCGTACGGAACCCTACTATCAATTGGCATTCAAGCAAATCAGAAATCAGTTGGTTCAAACAAGTTGTAGACCAAAATCCGAATGGTTTCTAAAGTACACCTTTTTTGATGATTTTTTGGAATATCTCTGCCAAAAATTGTCAGATTTTGGAATTTTATACCATTTTGGACTCGTAAGGATCAGTACTATCGATTGGCATCAAAAGTGTGAAAACCTAAATTTTGACCCAAATCGTCAAAATGGCAAGGGGTTACATCACGTTTTTCTTCAAAATCGGGGTCCGTTCGAAAATGGCAACTTTTTTGATGAGTTTTTTGAATATCTCGGGTAAATAACGTCTGATTTGTAAATGTTATACCTTTTTGAATTCGTACGGAACCCTACAATCAATTGGCATTCAAACAAATCAGAAATCAGTTGGTTCAAACAAGTTGTAGACCAAAATCCGAATGGTTTCTAAAGTACACCTTTTTTGATGATTTTTTGGAATATCTCGGCCAAAAATTGTCAGATTTTGGAATTTTATACCATTTTGGACTCGTAAGGATCAGTACTATCGATTGGCATCAAAAGTGTGAAAACCTAAATATTGACCCAAATTGTCAAAATGGCAAGGGGTTACATCACGTTTTTCTTCAAAATCGGGGTCCGTTCGAAAATGGGAACTTTTTTGATGAGTTTTTTGAATATCTCGGGTAAATAACGTCTGATTTGTAAATGTTATACCTTTTTGAATTCGTACGGAACCCTACTATCAATTGGCATTCAAGCAAATCAGAAATCAGTTGGTTCAGACAAGTTGTAGACCAAAATCCGAATGGTTTCTAAAGTACACCTTTTTTGATGATTTTTTGGAATATCTCTGCCAAAAATTGTCAGATTTTGGAATTTTATACCATTTTGGACTCGTAAGGATCAGTACTATCGATTGGCATCAAAAGTGTGAAAACCTAAATATTGACCCAAATTGTCAAAATGGCAAGGGGTTACATCACGTTTTTCTTCAAAATCGGGGTCTGTTCGAAAATGGCAACTTTTTTGATGAGTTTTTTGAATATCTCGGGTAAATAACGTCTGATTTGTAAATGTTATACCTTTTTGAATTCGTACGGAACCCTACAATCAATTGGCATTCAAACAAATCAGAAATCAGTTGGTTCAAACAAGTTGTAGACCAAAATCCGAATGGTTTGTAAAGTACACCTTTTTTGATGATTTTTTGGAATATCTCGGCCAAAAATTGTCCGATTTTGGAATTTTATACCATTTTGGACTCGTAAGGATCAGTACTATCGATTGGCATCAAAAGTGTGAAAACCTAAATTTTGACCCAAATCGTCAAAATGGCAAGGGGTTACATCACGTTTTTCTTCAAAATCGGGGTCCGTTCGAAAATGGCAACTTTTTTGATGAGTTTTTTGAATATCTCGGGTAAATAACGTCTGATTTGTAAATGTTATACCTTTTTGAATTCGTACGGAACCCTACAATCAATTGGCATTCAAACAAATCAGAAATCAGTTGGTTCAAACAAGTTGTAGACCAAAATCCGAATGGTTTCTAAAGTACACCTTTTTTGATGATTTTTTGGAATATCTCTGCCAAAAATTGTCAGATTTTGGAATTTTATACCATTTTGGACTCGTAAGGATCAGTACTATCGATTGGCATCAAAAGTGTGAAAACCTAAATATTGACCCAAATTGTCAAAATGGCAAGGGGTTACATCACGTTTTTCTTCAAAATCGGGGTCCGTTCGAAAATGGGAACTTTTTTGATGAGTTTTTTGAATATCTCGGGTAAATAACGTCTGATTTGTAAATGTTATACCTTTTTGAATTCGTACGGAACCCTACTATCAATTGGCATTCAAACAAATCAATAAATCAGTTGGTTCAAACAAGTTGTAGACCTAAATCCGAATGGTTTGTAAAGTACACCTTTTTTGATGATTTTTTGGAATATCTCGGCCAAAAATTGTCAGATTTTGGAATTTTATACCATTTTGGACTCGTAAGGATCAGTACTATCGATTGGCATCAAAAGTGTGAAAACCTAAATTTTGACCCAAATCGTCAAAATGGCAAGGGGTTACATCACGTTTTTCTTCAAAATCGGGGTCCGTTCGAAAATGGCAACTTTTTTGATGAGTTTTTTGAATATCTCGGGTAAATAACGTCTGATTTGTAAATGTTATACCTTTTTGAATTCGTACGGAACCCTACAATCAATTGGCATTCAAACAAATCAGAAATCAGTTGGTTCAAACAAGTTGTAGACCAAAATCCGAATGGTTTCTAAAGTACACCTTTTTTGATGATTTTTTGGAATATCTCGGCCAAAAATTGTCAGATTTTGGAATTTTATACCATTTTGGACTCGTAAGGATCAGTACTATCGATTGGCATCAAAAGTGTGAAAACCTAAATTTTGACCCAAATCGTCAAAATGGCAAGGGGTTACATCACGTTTTTCTTCAAAATCGGGGTCCGTTCGAAAATGGGAACTTTTTTGATGAGTTTTTTGAATATCTCGGGTAAATAACGTCTGATTTGTAAATGTTATACCTTTTTGAATTCGTACGGAACCCTACTATCAATTGGCATTCAAGCAAATCAGAAATCAGTTGGTTCAAACAAGTTGTAGACCAAAATCCGAATGGTTTCTAAAGTACACCTTTTTTGATGATTTTTTGGAATATCTCTGCCAAAAATTGTCAGATTTTGGAATTTTATACCATTTTGGACTCGTAAGGATCAGTACTATCGATTGGCATCAAAAGTGTGAAAACCTAAATATTGACCCAAATTGTCAAAATGGCAAGGGGTTACATCACGTTTTTCTTCAAAATCGGGGTCCGTTCGAAAATGGCAACTTTTTTGATGAGTTTTTTGAATATCTCGGGTAAATAACGTCTGATTTGTAAATGTTATACCTTTTTGAATTCGTACGGAACCCTACAATCAATTGGCATTCAAACAAATCAGAAATCAGTTGGTTCAAACAAGTTGTAGACCAAAATCCGAATGGTTTGTAAAGTACACCTTTTTTGATTATTTTTTGGAATATCTCGGCCAAAAATTGTCCGATTTTGGAATTTTATACCATTTTGGACTCGTAAGGATCAGTACTATCGATTGGCATCAAAAGTGTGAAAACCTAAATTTTGACCCAAATCGTCAAAATGGCAAGGGGTTACATCACGTTTTTCTTCAAAATCGGGGTCTGTTCGAAAATGGCAACTTTTTTGATGAGTTTTTTTAATATCTCGGGTAAATAACGTCTGATTTGTAAATGTTATACCTTTTCGAATTCGTACGGAACCCTACAATCAATTGGCATTCAAACAAATCAATAAATCAGTTGGTTCAAACAAGTTGTAGACCTAAATCCGAATGGTTTCTAAAGTACACCTTTTTTGATGATTTTTTGGAATATCTCGGCCAAAAATTGTCAGATTTTGGAATTTTATACCATTTTGGACTCGTAAGGGTCAGTACTATCGATTGGCATCAAAAGTGTGAAAACCTAAATTTTGACCCAAATCGTCAAAATGGCAAGGGGTTACATCACGTTTTTCTTCAAAATCGGGGTCCGTTCGAAAATGGCAACTTTTTTGATGAGTTTTTTGAATATCTCGGGTAAATAACGTCTGATTTGTAAATGTTATACCTTTTTGAATTCGTACGGAACCCTACTATCAATTGGCATTCAAACAAATCAATAAATCAGTTGGTTCAAACAAGTTGTAGACCAAAATCCGAATGGTTTGTAAAGTACACCTTTTTTGATGATTTTTTGGAATATCTCGGCCAAAAATTGTCAGATTTTGGAATTTTATACCATTTTGGACTCGTAAGGATCAGTACTATCGATTGGCATCAAAAGTGTGAAAACCTAAATTTTGACCCAAATCGTCAAAATGGCAAGGGGTTACATCACGTTTTTCTTCAAAATCGGGGTCCGTTCGAAAATGGGAACTTTTTTGATGAGTTTTTTGAATATCTCGGGTAAATAACGTCTGATTTGTAAATGTTATACCTTTTTGAATTCGTACGGAACCCTACAATCAATTGGCATTCAAACAAATCAGAAATCAGTTGGTTCAAACAAGTTGTAGACCAAAATCCGAATGGTTTGTAAAGTACACCTTTTTTGATGATTTTTTGGAATATCTCGGCCAAAAATTGTCAGATTTTGGAATTTTATACCATTTTGGACTCGTAAGGATCAGTACTATCGATTGGCATCAAAAGTGTGAAAACCTAAATTTTGACCCAAATCGTCAAAATGGCAAGGGGTTACATCACGTTTTTCTTCAAAATCGGGGTCCGTTCGAAAATGGAAACTTTTTTGATGAGTTTTTTGAATATCTCGGGTAAATAACGTCTGATTTGTAAATGTTATACCTTTTTGAATTCGTACGGAACCCTACTATCAATTGGCATTCAAACAAATCAATAAATCAGTTGGTTCAAACAAGTTGTAGACCAAAATCCGAATGGTTTGCTAAAGTACACCTTTTTTGATGATTTTTTGGAATATCTCGGCCAAAAATTGTCAGATTTTGGAATTTTATACCATTTTGGACTCGTAAGGATCAGTACTATCGATTGGCATCAAAAGTGTGAAAACCTAAATTTTGACCCAAATCGTCAAAATGGCAAGGGGTTACATCACGTTTTTCTTCAAAATCGGGGTCCGTTCGAAAATGGAAACTTTTTTGATGAGTTTTTTGAATATCTCGGGTAAATAACGTCTGATTTGTAAATGTTATACCTTTTTGAATTCGTACGGAACCCTACTATCAATTGGCATTCAAACAAATCAGAAATCAGTTGGTTCAAACAAGTTGTAGACCAAAATCCGAATGGTTTCTAAAGTACACCTTTTTTTGATGATTTTTTGGAATATCTCGGCCAAAAATTGTCAGATTTTGGAATTTTATACCATTTTGGACTCGTAAGGATCAGTACTATCGATTGGCATCAAAAGTGTGAAAACCTAAATTTTGACCCAAATCGTCAAAATGGCAAGGGGTTACATCACGTTTTTCTTCAAAATCGGGGTCCGTTCGAAAATGGAAACTTTTTTGATGAGTTTTTTGAATATCTCGGGTAAATAACGTCTGATTTGTAAATGTTATACCTTTTTGAATTCGTACGGAACCCTACTATCAATTGGCATTCAAACAAATCAGAAATCAGTTGGTTCAAACAAGTTGTAGACCAAAATCCGAATGGTTTCTAAAGTACACCTTTTTTTGATGATTTTTTGGAATATCTCGGCCAAAAATTGTCAGATTTTGGAATTTTATACCATTTTGGACTCGTAAGGATCAGTACTATCGATTGGCATCAAAAGTGTGAAAACCTAAATTTTGACCCAAATCGTCAAAATGGCAAGGGGTTACATCACGTTTTTCTTCAAAATCGGGGTCCGTTCGAAAATGGAAACTTTTTTGATGAGTTTTTTGAATATCTCGGGTAAATAACGTCTGATTTGTAAATGTTATACCTTTTTGAATTCGTACGGAACCCTACTATCAATTGGCATTCAAACAAATCAGAAATCAGTTGGTTCAAACAAGTTGTAGACCAAAATCCGAATGGTTTGTAAAGTACACCTTTTTTTGATGATTTTTTGGAATATCTCGGCCAAAAATTGTCAGATTTTGGAATTTTATACCATTTTGGACTCGTAAGGATCAGTACTATCGATTGGCATCAAAAGTGTGAAAACCTAAATTTTGACCCAAATCGTCAAAATGGCAAGGGGTTACATCACGTTTTTCTTCAAAATCGGGGTCCGTTCGAAAATGGAAACTTTTTTGATGAGTTTTTTGAATATCTCGGGTAAATAACGTCTGATTTGTAAATGTTATACCTTTTTGAATTCGTACGGAACCCTACTATCAATTGGCATTCAAACAAATCAATAAATCAGTTGGTTCAAACAAGTTGTAGACCAAAATCCGAATGGTTTCTAAAGTACACCTTTTTTTGATGATTTTTTGGAATATCTCGGCCAAAAATTGTCAGATTTTGGAATTTTATACCATTTTGGACTCGTAAGGATCAGTACTATCGATTGGCATCAAAAGTGTGAAAACCTAAATTTTGACCCAAATCGTCAAAATGGCAAGGGGTTACATCACGTTTTTCTTCAAAATCGGGGTCCGTTCGAAAATGGAAACTTTTTTGATGAGTTTTTTGAATATCTCGGGTAAATAACGTCTGATTTGTAAATGTTATACCTTTTTGAATTCGTACGGAACCCTACTATCAATTGGCATTCAAACAAATCAATAAATCAGTTGGTTCAAACAAGTTGTAGACCAAAATCCGAATGGTTTCTAAAGTACACCTTTTTTTGATGATTTTTTGGAATATCTCGGCCAAAAATTGTCAGATTTTGGAATTTTATACCATTTTGGACTCGTAAGGATCAGTACTATCGATTGGCATCAAAAGTGTGAAAACCTAAATTTTGACCCAAATCGTCAAAATGGCAAGGGGTTACATCACGTTTTTCTTCAAAATCGGGGTCCGTTCGAAAATGGAAACTTTTTTGATGAGTTTTTTGAATATCTCGGGTAAATAACGTCTGATTTGTAAATGTTATACCTTTTTGAATTCGTACGGAACCCTACTATCAATTGGCATTCAAACAAATCAAAAATCGGTTGGTTCAAACAAGTTGTAGACCAAAATCCGAATGGTTTGTAAAGTACACCTTTTTTTGATGATTTTTTGGAATATCTCGGCCAAAAATTGTCAGATTTTGGAATTTTATACCATTTTGGACTCGTAAGGATCAGTACTATCGATTGGCATCAAAAGTGTGAAAACCTAAATTTTGACCCAAATCGTCAAAATGGCAAGGGGTTACATCACGTTTTTCTTCAAAATCGGGGTCCGTTCGAAAATGGAAACTTTTTTGATGAGTTTTTTGAATATCTCGGGTAAATAACGTCTGATTTGTAAATGTTATACCTTTTTGAATTCGTACGGAACCCTACTATCAATTGGCATTCAAACAAATCAATAAATCAGTTGGTTCAAACAAGTTGTAGACCAAAATCCGAATGGTTTGTAAAGTACACCTTTTTTTGATGATTTTTTGGAATATCTCGGCCAAAAATTGTCAGATTTTGGAATTTTATACCATTTTGGACTCGTAAGGATCAGTACTATCGATTGGCATCAAAAGTGTGAAAACCTAAATTTTGACCCAAATCGTCAAAATGGCAAGGGGTTACATCACGTTTTTCTTCAAAATCGGGGTCCGTTCGAAAATGGAAACTTTTTTGATGAGTTTTTTGAATATCTCGGGTAAATAACGTCTGATTTGTAAATGTTATACCTTTTTGAATTCGTACGGAACCCTACTATCAATTGGCATTCAAACAAATCAAAAATCGGTTGGTTCAAACAAGTTGTAGACCAAAATCCGAATGGTTTCTAAAGTACACCTTTTTTGATGATTTTTTGGAATATCTCGGCCAAAAATTGTCAGATTTTGGAATTTTATACCATTTTGGACTCGTAAGGATCAGTACTATCGATTGGCATCAAAAGTGTGAAAACCTAAATTTTGACCCAAATCGTCAAAATGGCAAGGGGTTACATCACGTTTTTCTTCAAAATCGGGGTCCGTTCGAAAATGGAAACTTTTTTGATGAGTTTTTTGAATATCTCGGGTAAATAACGTCTGATTTGTAAATGTTATACCTTTTTGAATTCGTACGGAACCCTACTATCAATTGGCATTCAAACAAATCAATAAATCAGTTGGTTCAAACAAGTTGTAGACCAAAATCCGAATGGTTTCTAAAGTACACCTTTTTTGATGATTTTTTGGAATATCTCGGCCAAAAATTGTCAGATTTTGGAATTTTATACCATTTTGGACTCGTAAGGATCAGTACTATCGATTGGCATCAAAAGTGTGAAAACCTAAATTTTGACCCAAATCGTCAAAATGGCAAGGGGTTACATCACGTTTTTCTTCAAAATCGGGGTCCGTTCGAAAATGGAAACTTTTTTGATGAGTTTTTTGAATATCTCGGGTAAATAACGTCTGATTTGTAAATGTTATACCTTTTTGAATTCGTACGGAACCCTACTATCAATTGGCATTCAAACAAATTAAAAATCGGTTGGTTCAAACAAGTTGTAGACCAAAATCCGAATGGTTTGTAAAGTACACCTTTTTTTGATGATTTTTTGGAATATCTCGGCCAAAAATTGTCAGATTTTGGAATTTTATACCATTTTGGACTCGTAAGGATCAGTACTATCGATTGGCATCAAAAGTGTGAAAACCTAAATTTTGACCCAAATCGTCAAAATGGCAAGGGGTTACATCACGTTTTTCTTCAAAATCGGGGTCCGTTCGAAAATGGAAACTTTTTTGATGAGTTTTTTGAATATCTCGGGTAAATAACGTCTGATTTGTAAATGTTATACCTTTTTGAATTCGTACGGAACCCTACTATCAATTGGCATTCAAACAAATCAATAAATCAGTTGGTTCAAACAAGTTGTAGACCAAAATCCGAATGGTTTGTAAAGTACACCTTTTTTTGATGATTTTTTGGAATATCTCGGCCAAAAATTGTCAGATTTTGGAATTTTATACCATTTTGGACTCGTAAGGATCAGTACTATCGATTGGCATCAAAAGTGTGAAAACCTAAATTTTGACCCAAATCGTCAAAATGGCAAGGGGTTACATCACGTTTTTCTTCAAAATCGGGGTCCGTTCGAAAATGGAAACTTTTTTGATGAGTTTTTTGAATATCTCGGGTAAATAACGTCTGATTTGTAAATGTTATACCTTTTTGAATTCGTACGGAACCCTACTATCAATTGGCATTCAAACAAATCAGAAATCAGTTGGTTCAAACAAGTTGTAGACCAAAATCCGAATGGTTTCTAAAGTACACCTTTTTTTGATGATTTTTTGGAATATCTCGGCCAAAAATTGTCAGATTTTGGAATTTTATACCATTTTGGACTCGTAAGGATCAGTACTATCGATTGGCATCAAAAGTGTGAAAACCTAAATTTTGACCCAAATCGTCAAAATGGCAAGGGGTTACATCACGTTTTTCTTCAAAATCGGGGTCCGTTCGAAAATGGAAACTTTTTTGATGAGTTTTTTGAATATCTCGGGTAAATAACGTCTGATTTGTAAATGTTATACCTTTTTGAATTCGTACGGAACCCTACTATCAATTGGCATTCAAACAAATCAATAAATCAGTTGGTTCAAACAAGTTGTAGACCAAAATCCGAATGGTTTCTAAAGTACACCTTTTTTGATGATTTTTTGGAATATCTCGGCCAAAAATTGTCAGATTTTGGAATTTTATACCATTTTGGACTCGTAAGGATCAGTACTATCGATTGGCATCAAAAGTGTGAAAACCTAAATTTTGACCCAAATCGTCAAAATGGCAAGGGGTTACATCACGTTTTTCTTCAAAATCGGGGTCCGTTCGAAAATGGCAACTTTTTTGATGAGTTTTTTGAATATCTCGGGTAAATAACGTCTGATTTGTAAATGTTATACCTTTTTGAATTCGTACGGAACCCTACAATCAATTGGCATTCAAACAAATCAGAAATCAGTTGGTTCAAACAAGTTGTAGACCAAAATCCGAATGGTTTCTAAAGTACACCTTTTTTGATGATTTTTTGGAATATCTCGGCCAAAAATTGTCCGATTTTGGAATTTTATACCATTTTGGACTCGTAAGGATCAGTACTATCGATTGGCATCAAAAGTGTGAAAACCTAAATTTTGACCCAAATCGTCAAAATGGCAAGGGGTTACATCACGTTTTTCTTCAAAATCGGGGTCCGTTCGAAAATTGAAACTTTTTTGATGAGTTTTTTGAATATCTCGGGTAAATAACGTCTGATTTGTAAATGTTATACCTTTTTGAATTCGTACGGAACCCTACTATCAATTGGCATTCAAACAAATCAATAAATCAGTTGGTTCAAACAAGTTGTAGACCAAAATCCGAATGGTTTGTAAAGTACACCTTTTTTTGATGATTTTTGGAATATCTCGGCCAAAAATTGTCAGATTTTGGAATTTTATACCATTTTGGACTCGTAAGGATCAGTACTATCGATTGGCATCAAAAGTGTGAAAACCTAAATTTTGACCCAAATCGTCAAAATGGCAAGGGGTTACATCACGTTTTTCTTCAAAATCGGGGTCCGTTCGAAAATGGCAACTTTTTTGATGAGTTTTTTGAATATCTCGGGTAAATAACGTCTGATTTGTAAATGTTATACCTTTTTGAATTCGTACGGAACCCTACAATCAATTGGCATTCAAACAAATCAGAAATCAGTTGGTTCAAACAAGTTGTAGACCAAAATCCGAATGGTTTCTAAAGTACACCTTTTTTGATGATTTTTTGGAATATCTCGGCCAAAAATTGTCAGATTTTGGAATTTTATACCATTTTGGACTCGTAAGGATCAGTACTATCGATTGGCATCAAAAGTGTGAAAACCTAAATTTTGACCCAAATCGTCAAAATGGCAAGGGGTTACATCACGTTTTTTCTTCAAAATCGGGGTCCGTTCGAAAATGGGAACTTTTTTGATGATTTTTTTTTAATATCTCGGGTAAATAACTTCTGATTTTTAAATGTTATGCCATTTTGAATTCGTACGGAGCCCTACTATCAATTGGCATTCAGACAAATTAAAAATCGGTTGGTTCAAAAAAGTTGTAGACCAAAATCCGAATGGTTTGTAAAGTACACCTTTTTTGATGATTTTTTGGAATATCTCGGCCAAAAATTGTCCGATTTTGGAATTTTATACCATTTTGGACTCGTAAGGATCAGTACTATCGATTGGCATCAAAAGTGTGAAAACCTAAATATTGACCCAAATTGTCAAAATGGCAAGGGGTTACATCACGTTTTTCTTCAAAATCGGGGTCTGTTCGAAAATGGCAACTTTTTTGATGAGTTTTTTGAATATCTCGGGTAAATAACGTCTGATTTGTAAATGTTATACCTTTTTGAATTCGTACGGAACCCTACAATCAATTGGCATTCAAACAAATCAGAAATCAGTTGGTTCAAACAAGTTGTAGACCAAAATCCGAATGGTTTGTAAAGTACACCTTTTTTGATGATTTTTTGGAATATCTCTGCCAAAAATTGTCCGATTTTGGAATTTTATACCATTTTGGACTCGTAAGGATCAGTACTATCGATTGGCATCAAAAGTGTGAAAACCTAAATTTTGACCCAAATCGTCAAAATGGCAAGGGGTTACATCACGTTTTTCTTCAAAATCGGGGTCCGTTCGAAAATGGCAACTTTTTTGATGAGTTTTTTGAATATCTCGGGTAAATAACGTCTGATTTGTAAATGTTATACCTTTTTGAATTCGTACGGAACCCTACTATCAATTGGCATTCAAACAAATCAATAAATCAGTTGGTTCAAACAAGTTGTAGACCTAAATCCGAATGGTTTGTAAAGTACACCTTATTTGATGATTTTTTGGAATATCTCGGCCAAAAATTGTCAGATTTTGGAATTTTATACCATTTTGGACTCGTAAGGGTCAGTACTATCGATTGGCATCAAAAGTGTGAAAACCTAAATTTTGACCCAAATCGTCAAAATGGCAAGGGGTTACATCACGTTTTTCTTCAAAATCGGGGTCCGTTCGAAAATGGCAACTTTTTTGATGAGTTTTTTGAATATCTCGGGTAAATAACGTCTGATTTGTAAATGTTATACCTTTTTGAATTCGTACGGAACCCTACAATCAATTGGCATTCAAACAAATCAGAAATCAGTTGGTTCAAACAAGTTGTAGACCAAAATCCGAATGGTTTCTAAAGTACACCTTTTTTGATGATTTTTTGGAATATCTCGGCCAAAAATTGTCAGATTTTGGAATTTTATACCATTTTGGACTCGTAAGGATCAGTACTATCGATTGACATCAAAAGTGTGAAAAGCTTAATATTGACCCAAATCGTCAAAATGGCAAGGGGTTACATCACGTTTTTCTTCAAAATCGGGGTCCGTTCGAAAATGGAAACTTTTTTGAGGATTTTTTTTTAATATCTCGGTTAAATAACTTCTGATTTTTAAATGTTATGCCATTTTGAATTCGTACGGAGCCCTACTATCAATTGGCATTCAGACAAATTAAAAATCGGTTGGTTCAAAAAAGTTGTAGACCAAAATCCGAATGGTTTGTAAAGTACACCTTTTTTGATGATTTTTTGGAATATCTCGGCCAAAAATTGTCCGATTTTGGAATTGTATACCATTTTGGACTCGTAAGGATCAGTACTATCGATTGGCATCAAAAGTGTGAAAACCTAAATTTTGACCCAAATCGTCAAAATGGCAAGGGGTTACATCACGTTTTTCTTCAAAATCGGGGTCCGTTCGAAAATGGCAACTTTTTTGATGAGTTTTTTGAATATCTCGGGTAAATAACGTCTGATTTGTAAATGTTATACCTTTTTGAATTCGTACGGAACCCTACTATCAATTGGCATTCAAACAAATCAATAAATCAGTTGGTTCAAACAAGTTGTAGACCTAAATCCGAATGGTTTGTAAAGTACACCTTATTTGATGATTTTTTGGAATATCTCGGCCAAAAATTGTCAGATTTTGAAATTTTATACCATTTTATACCATTTTGGACTAAATTTTGACCCAAATCGTCAAAATGGCAAGAGGTTACATCACGTTTTTCTTCAAAATCGGGGTCCGTTCGAAAATGGCAACTTTTTTGATGAGTTTTTTGAATATCTCGGGTAAATAACGTCTGATTTGTAAATGTTATACCTTTTTGAATTCGTACGGAACCCTACAATCAATTGGCATTCAAACAAATCAGAAATCAGTTGGTTCAAACAAGTTGTAGACCAAAATCCGAATGGTTTCTAAAGTACACCTTTTTTGATGATTTTTTGGAATATCTCTGCCAAAAATTGTCAGATTTTGGAATTTTATACCATTTTGGACTCGTAAGGATCAGTACTATCGATTGGCATCAAAAGTGTGAAAACCTAAATTTTGACCCAAATCGTCAAAATGGCAAGGGGTTACATCACGTTTTTCTTCAAAATCGGGGTCCGTTCGAAAATGGCAACTTTTTTGATGAGTTTTTTGAATATCTCGGGTAAATAACGTCTGATTTGTAAATGTTATACCTTTTTGAATTCGTACGGAACCCTACTATCAATTGGCATTCAAACAAATCAATAAATCAGTTGGTTCAAACAAGTTGTAGACCTAAATCCGAATGGTTTGTAAAGTACACCTTATTTGATGATTTTTTGGAATATCTCGGCCAAAAATTGTCAGATTTTGGAATTTTATACCATTTTGGACTCGTAAGGGTCAGTACTATCGATTGGCATCAAAAGTGTGAAAACCTAAATTTTGACCCAAATCGTCAAAATGGCAAGGGGTTACATCACGTTTTTCTTCAAAATCGGGGTCCGTTCGAAAATGGCAACTTTTTTGATGAGTTTTTTGAATATCTCGGGTAAATAACGTCTGATTTGTAAATGTTATACCTTTTTGAATTCGTACGGAACCCTACAATCAATTGGCATTCAAACAAATCAGAAATCAGTTGGTTCAAACAAGTTGTAGACCAAAATCCGAATGGTTTCTAAAGTACACCTTTTTTGATGATTTTTTGGAATATCTCGGCCAAAAATGGTCAGATTTTGGAATTTTATACCATTTTGGACTCGTAAGGATCAGTACTATCGATTGGCATCAAAAGTGTGAAAACCTAAATTTTGACCCAAATCGTCAAAATGGCAAGGGGTTACATCACGTTTTTCTTCAAAATCGGGGTCCGTTCGAAAATGGAAACTTTTTTGAGGATTTTTTTTTAATATCTCGGTTAAATAACTTCTGATTTTTAAATGTTATGCCATTTTGAATTCGTACGGAGCCCTACTATCAATTGGCATTCAGACAAATTAAAAATCGGTTGGTTCAAAAAAGTTGTAGACCAAAATCCGAATGGTTTGTAAAGTACACCTTTTTTGATGATTTTTTGGAATATCTCGGCCAAAAATTGTCCGATTTTGGAATTGTATACCATTTTGGACTCGTAAGGATCAGTACTATCGATTGGCATCAAAAGTGTGAAAACCTAAATTTTGACCCAAATCGTCAAAATGGCAAGGGGTTACATCACGTTTTTCTTCAAAATCGGGGTCCGTTCGAAAATGGCAACTTTTTTGATGAGTTTTTTGAATATCTCGGGTAGATAACGTCTGATTTGTAAATGTTATACCTTTTTGAATTCGTACGGAACCCTACTATCAATTGGCATTCAAACAAATCAATAAATCAGTTGGTTCAAACAAGTTGTAGACCTAAATCCGAATGGTTTGTAAAGTACACCTTATTTGATGATTTTTTGGAATATCTCGGCCAAAAATTGTCAGATTTTGAAATTTTATACCATTTTATACCATTTTGGACTAAATTTTGACCCAAATCGTCAAAATGGCAAGAGGTTACATCACGTTTTTCTTCAAAATCGGGGTCCGTTCGAAAATGGCAACTTTTTTGATGAGTTTTTTGAATATCTCGGGTAAATAACGTCTGATTTGTAAATGTTATACCTTTTTGAATTCGTACGGAACCCTACTATCAATTGGCATTCAAACAAATCAATAAATCAGTTGGTTCAAACAAGTTGTAGACCAAAATCCGAATGGTTTCTAAAGTACACCTTTTTTGATGATTTTTTGGAATATCTCTGCCAAAAATTGTCAGATTTTGGAATTTTATACCATTTTGGACTCGTAAGGATCAGTACTATCGATTGGCATCAAAAGTGTGAAAACCTAAATATTGACCCAAATCGTCAAAATGGCAAGGGGTTACATCACGTTTTTCTTCAAAATCGGGGTCCGTTCGAAAATGGGAACTTTTTTGAGGATTTTTTTTTAATATCTCGGTTAAATAACTTCTGATTTTTAAATGTTATGCCATTTTGAATTCGTACGGAGCCCTACTATCAATTGGCATTCAGACAAATTAAAAATCGGTTGGTTCAAAAAAGTTGTAGACCAAAATCCGAATGGTTTCTAAAGTACACCTTTTTTGATGATTTTTTGGAATATCTCGGCCAAAAATTGTCAGATTTTGGAATTTTATACCATTTTGGACTCGTAAGGATCAGTACTATCGATTGGCATCAAAAGTGTGAAAACCTAAATTTTGACCCAAATCGTCAAAATGGCAAGGGGTTACATCACGTTTTTCTTCAAAATCGGGGTCCGTTCGAAAATGGGAACTTTTTTGATGAGTTTTTTGAATATCTCGGGTAAATAACGTCTGATTTGTAAATGTTATACCTTTTTGAATTCGTACGGAACCCTACTATCAATTGGCATTCAAACAAATCAATAAATCAGTTGGTTCAAACAAGTTGTAGACCTAAATCCGAATGGTTTGTAAAGTACACCTTTTTTGATGATTTTTTGGAATATCTCGGCCAAAAATTGTCAGATTTTGGAATTTTATACCATTTTGGACTCGTAAGGATCAGTACTATCGATTGGCATCAAAAGTGTGAAAACCTAAATTTTGACCCAAATCGTCAAAATGGCAAGGGGTTACATCACGTTTTTCTTCAAAATCGGGGTCCGTTCGAAAATGGCAACTTTTTTGATGAGTTTTTTGAATATCTCGGGTAAATAACGTCTGATTTGTAAATGTTATACCTTTTTGAATTCGTACGGAACCCTACTATCAATTGGCATTCAAACAAATTAGAAATCAGTTGGTACAAACAAGTTGTAGACCAAAATCCGAATGGTTTCTAAAGTACACCTTTTTTGATGATTTTTTGGAATATCTCTGCCAAAAATTGTCAGATTTTGGAATTTTATACCATTTTGGACTCGTAAGGATCAGTACTATCGATTGGCATCAAAAGTGTGAAAACCTAAATATTGACCCAAATTGTCAAAATGGCAAGGGGTTACATCACGTTTTTCTTCAAAATCGGGGTCCGTTCGAAAATGGGAACTTTTTTGATGAGTTTTTTGAATATCTCGGGTAAATAACGTCTGATTTGTAAATGTTATACCTTTTTGAATTTGTACGGAACCCTACTATCAATTGGCATTCAAACAAATCAATAAATCAGTTGGTTCAAACAAGTTGTAGACCAAGATCCGAATGGTTTCTAAAGTACACCTTTTTTGATGATTTTTTGGAATATCTCGGCCAAAAATTGTCAGATTTTGGAATTTTATACCATTTTGGACTCGTAAGGATCAGTACTATCGATTGGCATCAAAAGTGTGAAAACCTAAATATTGACCCAAATCGTCAAAATGGCAAGGGGTTACATTACGTTTTTTTTTCAAAATCGGGGCCCGTTCGAAAATGGAAACTTTTTTGATGATTTTTTTTTAATATCTCGGGTAAATAACGTCTGATTTTTAAATGTTATACCTTTTTGAATTCGTACGGAAGCCTACTATCAATTGGCATTTAAACAAATCAAAAATCAGTTGGTTCAAAAAAGTTGTAGACCAAAATCCGAATGGTTTGTAAAGTACACCTTCTTTGATGATTTTTTGGGATATCTCGGCCAAAAATTGTCGGATTTTGGAATTTTATACCATTTTGGACTCGTAAGGATTAGTACTATCGATTGGCATCAAAAATGTGAAGACCTAAATTTTGACCCAAATCGTCAAAATGGCAAGGGGTTACATCACGTTTTTGATCAAAATCGAGGGTCGGTTCGAAAATCAAAACTTTTTTGATGATTTTTTTTTAATATCTCGGGTAAATAACGTCTGATTTTTAAATGTTATACCTTTTTGAATTCGTACAGAACCCTACTATCAATTGCAATTCAAACAAATCAAAAATCTGTTGGTTCAAAAAACTGGAAGACCAAAATCCGAATGGTTTGTAAAGTACACCTTCTTTGATGATTTTTTGGGATATCTCGGCCAAAAATTGTCCGATTTTGGAATGTTATACCATTTTGGACTCGTAAGGACCCGTACCATCGATTGGCATCAAAAGTGTGAAGACCTAAATTTTGACCCAAATCGTCAAAATGGCAAGGGGTTACATTACGTTTTTTTTCAAAATCGGGGCCCGTTCGAAAATGGAATCTTTTTTGAGGATTTTTTTTTAATATCTCGGTTAAATAACTTCTGATTTTTAAATGTTATGCCATTTTGAATTCGTACGGAGCCCTACTATCAATTGGCATTCAGACAAATTAAAAATCGGTTGGTTCAAAAAAGTTGTAGACCAAAATCCGAATGGTTTGTGAAGTACACCTTTTTTGATGCTTTTTTGGAATATCTCGGCCAAAAATTGTCGGAATTTGGAATTTTATACCATTTTGGACTCGTAAGGATCAGAACTATCGATTGACATCAAAAGTGTGAAGACCTAAATTTTGACCCAAATCGTCAAAATGGCAAGGGGTTACATCACGTTTTTTCTTCAAAATCGGGTTCCGTTCGAAAATGGAAACTTTTTTGATGATTTTTTTTTAATATCTCGGGTAAATAACGTCTGATTTTTAAATGTTATACCTTTTTGAATTCGTACAGAACCCTACTATCAATTGGCATTTAAACAAATCAAAAATCAGTTGGTTCAAAAAAGTTGTAGACCAAAATCCGAATGGTTTGTAAAGTACACCTTCTTTGATGATTTTTTGGGATATCTCGGCCAAAAATTGTCGGATTTTGGAATTTTATACCATTTTGGACTCGTAAGGATTAGTACTATCGATTGGCATCAAAAATGTGAAGACCTAAATTTTGACCCAAATCGTCAAAATGGCAAGGGGTTACATCACGTTTTTGATCAAAATCGAGGGTCGGTTCGAAAATCAAAACTTTTTTGATGATTTTTTTTTAATATCTCGGGTAAATAACGTCTGATTTTTAAATGTTATACCTTTTTGAATTCGTACAGAACCCTACTATCAATTGCAATTCAAACAAATCAAAAATCTGTTGGTTCAAAAAACTGGAAGACCAAAATCCGAATGGTTTGTAAAGTACACCTTCTTTGATGATTTTTTGGGATATCTCGGCCAAAAATTGTCCGATTTTGGAATGTTATACCATTTTGGACTCGTAAGGACCCGTACCATCGATTGGCATCAAAAGTGTGAAGACCTAAATTTTGACCCAAATCGTCAAAATGGCAAGGGGTTACATTACGTTTTTTTTCAAAATCGGGGCCCGTTCGAAAATGGAATCTTTTTTGAGGATTTTTTTTTAATATCTCGGTTAAATAACTTCTGATTTTTAAATGTTATGCCATTTTGAATTCGTACGGAGCCCTACTATCAATTGGCATTCAGACAAATTAAAAATCGGTTGGTTCAAAAAAGTTGTAGACCAAAATCCGAATGGTTTGTGAAGTACACCTTTTTTGATGCTTTTTTGGAATATCTCGGCCAAAAATTGTCGGAATTTGGAATTTTATACCATTTTGGACTCGTAAGGATCAGAACTATCGATTGACATCAAAAGTGTGAAGACCTAAATTTTGACCCAAATCGTCAAAATGGCAAGGGGTTACATCACGTTTTTTCTTCAAAATCGGGTTCCGTTCGAAAATGGAAACTTTTTTGATGATTTTTTTTTAATATCTCGGGTAAATAACGTCTGATTTTTAAATGTTATACCTTTTTGAATTCGTACAGAACCCTACTATCAATTGCAATTCAAACAAATCAAAAATCGGTTGGTTAAAAAAAGTTGTAGACCAAAATCCGAATGGTTTGTAAAGTACACCTTTTTTCATGATTTTTTGGGATATCTCGTCCAAAAACTGTCGGATTTTGGAATTTTATACCATTTTGGACTCGTAAGGATCAGTACTATCGATTGGCATCAAAAGTGTGAAAACCTAAATTTTGTCCCAAATCGTCAAAATGGCAAGGGGTTACATCACGTTTTTGATCAAAATCGGGTTCCGTTCGAAAATGAAAACTTTTTTGAGGATTTTTTTTTTAATATCTCGGGTAAATAACGTCTGATTTTTAAATGTTATACCTTTTTGAATTCGCACGGAACCCTACTATCAATTGGCATTCAGACAAATTAAAAATCGGTTGGTTCAAAAAAGTTGTAGACCAAAATCCGAATGGTTTGTAAAGTACATCTTCTTTGATGATTTTTTGGGATATCTCGGCCAAAAATTGTCCGATTTTGGAATGTTATACCATTTTGGACTCGTAAGGATCCGTACCATCGATTGGCATCAAAAGTGTGAAGACCTAAATTTTGACCCAAATCGTCAAAATGGCAAGGGGTTACATCACGTTTTTTTTCAAAATCGGGGCCCGTTCGAAAATGGAAACTTTTTTGAGGATTTTTTTTGAATATCTCGGGTAAATAACGTCTGATTTTTAAATGTTATTCCTTCTTGAATTCGTACGGAACCCTTTTATCAATTGGCATTCAAACAAATCAACAATCGGTTGGTTCAAAAAAGTTGTAGACCAAAATCCGAATGGTTTGTAAAGTACACCTTCTTTGATGATTTTTTGGGATATCTCGGCCAAAAATGGTCGGATTTTGGAATTTTATACCATTTTGGACTCTTAAGGATCAGTACTATCGATTGGCATCAAAAGTGTGAAGACCTAAATTTTGACCCAAATCGTCAAAATGGCAAGGGGTTACATCACGTTTTTGATCAAAATCGAGGGTCGGTTCGAAAATCAAAACTTTTTTGATGATTTTTTTTAATATCTCGGGTAAATAACGTCTGATTTTTAAATGTTATACCTTTTTGATTTCGTACGGAACCCTACTATCAATTGGCATTCAAACAAATCAAAAATCGGTTGGTTCAAAAAAGTTGTAGACCAAAATCCGAATGGTTTGTAAAGTACACCTTCTTTGATGATTTTTTGGGATATCTCGGCCAAAAATGGTCGGATTTTGGAATTTTATACCATTTTGGACTCGTAAGGATCAGTACTATCGATTGGCATCAAAAGTGTTAAAACCTAAATTTTGACCCAAATCGTCAAAATGGCAAGGGGTTACATCACGTTTTTTTTCCAAAATCGGGGCCCGTTCGAAAATGGAATCTTTTTTGATGATTTTTTTTTGAATATCTCGGGTAAATAACGTCTGATTTTTAAATGTTATACCTTTTTGAATTCGTACGGAACCCTACTATCAATTGCAATTCAAACAAATCAAAAAAATTATACCAAGGAGGGATGGATTTTCCAATAAATGCGAAACACTCCTCAAATGAATTTGTGCAAAGAACGTTGAAATTAAGTTTGAGGCCGATCGAATGGTAATCAAAAATGTTTTATACAAACGTTTTTCGCGATTTTTCTATACTTGCAGGTGGAATTTCCCGAAACCCCAACAGTGAAAATTTCAGCTTCCTAGCTCTTACGGTTTGGGCTGTGCGTTCACCACTGACTGACTGACTGACTGACTGACTGATTGACTGTCAGGACAAACAGTTTTATATATCGAAATATATATCTTGTACACCTTTTTAACTGGGTTAACGGAATAAGAAGAAACACAAAACTAAATAAAAACTTCAATCAATTGTGATATATTCTTTAATGGCATAACAATGATATTTGTTGTACACATAAAATTGTCAATCTATTAAAACTAAATAAAAAGAAAATATAGAAAGTGTGTGTGTGTGTGTGTGTGTGTGTGTGTGTGTGTATACGCACGAGTATATCACCGTAAATTATAGAAGTATTCAAAGTAAGTAAAAATAAAAAGAAAGCCAAGTGTTAACGATTGCGCAATACTCTGTTTTCAATGTGATTCAACAATTAAATCAGTCGAATGCGTCTTGCGCCATGTGACTCCAAGACTGTCAAGTGACTGTCAAACTGTAACAATAGGAAATATCGATCTTTCGGGCTTGGGCGTGATCGATCTAATATAGCTTTTCGATGCCGGCAGATATTGATGCTCAGGGGTCGCCTGACAAATGGGTGGGCGTGGCCCCAGAATAGTATTCATACCAGGGCTGCGCAGCTAAGCAAACAAATAAATGTATTGCCGGTTCGGTTCACGAACCAGCTCCCTGCCTGAAGGTTCGGTTTAAGTTCAAACCTTGTTTTCTCTTGTTTTTTGAGAAATATGTATATGAAAATAATTCAAATTTGTAATTTACAATTTTTGTACATGCAGAGACAATAATTGGAGCCAAAGTTAATTATACCTTAAGGCTGAACCTCCCTTAAAAGATATTTTATTTTTAACCGAATAATTAAGAAAAAAAACTCGTTTGGATTTCGATTTGTGTGTTGGCCAAAGGTTCGGTTCATTGGAGTTCCGGGCTGGAACTGCTTCCAAGTGCTCTGCAGCCCTGATTCATAAAAGCTAACAGCACTGGGAACAAACAAATATGCCGCTTTACCCAGTGTGTACAGAGTATAAAAACAAAACTGTAAACAGAAACTGTTGTGTGTCTAATTGCTTTTTTTTGTTCGTTTGTTTTTTTGCTGTTGCAGCTCCCCTCCTACCCCCTCCGGCCATTGTTGATTTATAAATAATGTATGTCTAAAGCTATGAATACGTGAATGTGTATGCATGCATGAGTGTGTGTAGCCCTGACCTAAGCCTACACTTAGTACATATATATATTGTCCAGCGCACACTTTTCTTTTTGATTTTCATCCAACATTCTTTTCTTTATAAATTTTCGCTAAAAGCTACAAAAAAAAAAAAAAAAAACAGACTTAAACATAATAAAAATAAAATAAAAACAGAGTATAAAAAATTGAAAATCAATAAAAATGAGGATTTAACAAAGTCGAACATTGCCCTTCCCCGTCCCTGCCCTGCCCCGTGCCAGCCCATGGATGAAGCCGATGGATGAAGCTAACTGAGCGCCAGCTGCTCGGAATTGAACTTCTGCTCGGCCTTGTGCTCCTGATAGTGCTGCAGCGGAGGAATGGCAAACATGACAAGTCCACTGATGGCGATCATGAGGCCAGCCATGAGGAAAGCCGGCGAATAGGAGCCGGTTATGTCGTACATCCAGCCTGTTAATAAAATATACACACGTTTATATATGCAAAATGTATGATATAATGTGATATGAGGTGCATGCAACTTACCGCCAATGGGCGGTCCAATGAAGCTGGCGATGCCTTGGAAGAGTAGCAGCAGCCCAAAGGCATTGGTCAGCTTCTCCAGGCCAAGCAGATCCACCAATATGACCGAGGTCAGGCCCACGTAGGCGCCAATCGTGAAACCAAAGACGGAGCAGTAGATGAGCAGCGAATTGAAATCCCCGCACAGTGGAACCATCGCCGTGGCTGCAAAAAAAAAAGGGGGGGTTGGGGCAGTTATTAGCAACAGCTGGAATCTCGGCTGAGACGACTTACCAATGCCGCAGGCGGTGAGGCAGACATTGTAGACGAGCAGGCGATTCACCCACGGCTTGTCCGCTATGTAGCCGAGTATGATGCGTCCAATGGTATTGGCCACGCCGATCGAGGCGATCAGATAGCTGGCCTCAGATTTGCTAATGTTCAGCGTTTCCGCTTGGGAGACAACGTACAGATAGGGCACATTGAAGCCGATGCTTGTGCAGAAATTCGATACGGAAAAGATCACAAAGATTACGTCCTTCAGCAGCGAGAAGTTCATCATTTCCGCGAATGTGTCGCGCGTCTCCTTGGAGCAGCTGATGCAGCCGCAGCATTTAGTCACCTCCTGTGGAAGGCAAACAGTTCGAAATTTTATGTCAAACATTATCTATACCCTTTGAAAATGGCTAAGCAAGGGTCAGCATGGTCTTATGCTGATCTATGTAACAGGCATATTATTGATAAATATCGATTTGAAGATATGTGGCAGTGGGCGTAGCTCGAAGATATAGAAACCAAATTTGGTGTATAGATTCGCATTTGGTATAAATTGATCGAAAATGCTTTACTTTTTTGGGAGAATTGCGCCCATTCCAGTCAAAATTAAAAGGTAAAGTCATGGGCTTTGATATGTACACATTTTTTGTATCATATTGAAGCACTGAAAACATCATAAAGTTCGAACTGTAGAGACCGAAGTTATACAAAGAATGTAAATGGCAAAAGGAAGAGGGAAGGGTATCTACTGGTCAGGCATTTTCTTTGAGTAATCTTCGCAGCTTTCCATTCAAATCTTGGCCTATGTCTTTTCGAACTCCAATCGATTTCATAAAGAACGGACTCTATAGACCGAGGGTATACAAAAAGTTGAAAGGGAAGGAAGACGAAAGAGGAAAGAGGAAAGAGTACTTACTGGTCAGGCATGCCCTAATAGAGCACTCTTGTGTCTCTTATGGAACAACTGTATTGCATTTTCTTGGAGTAATCTTCGCAGCTTTCCTTTCAGAACATGGTCAATGACTTTACGAATTTGATTCGATTTTATAAAGCTCGAACTGTACAGACCGAAGGTACATATAGAAAGAAGGAAGAAGGAAGAAGGGTATATATTGGTCAGGCATTTTTATTGAAAATAATCTTCGCAGATTTCCATTCGGATCTTGGCCTATTTTTTTTTCAAATTCGAATTACAAACTTTCATAGGTGGGCAATTAATTGGAACTAGTTCAATCACAAGAGGAACTAGTTCAGTCAGAAGTTGAACTAGTCTACTGCGTAACTGCCTCACTTTTGTTTACAGTTTGGGGTGTCTCGAGTTCAACACAAGTTTTCTTCCGCGTTGCAGCCCAAGCACACCTGATAAAGGTCGAATGGGTGGTGGTTGGTTGGGTGGTTGGTTGGTCTAGCAAGGGGTGGTACGCGGGGGGGCTGGAGCGCTACGCATGTCGCATTAGCATATACGCACATTGAAATGAGGCGTATGTAAGTAGCTCATGTAAGTTTAATGTAGGCCGATCTAATGAATAATTAACAGGGCGGATTGACAGTCGCCGCCGCCGCCGTGTGGCCCAAAAGACGTCGCTACTTGTCGCTGGCGGTCAGTGTCTGTGCGAACGTAAAGCTGGCAGCAACTGGAACCGGGGCTGGAATCGCCTGGCAATGACACAAACACTGGCCGAGTTCTTTGAGGACAGCGAAATCTTTGTCACCGGCGGCTCGGGTGTGGTCGGCAAGGCGCTAATCGAGAAGCTCCTGCGCTCCTGCAATGTGAAACGGATCTATTTGCTGCTGCGACCGCGACGCCAGCTCAATGCCGAGCAGCGGCTGGCCAAGCTGCGCAACGCGAAGGTGTTTCAGGTGCTGCGCTTGCAGAAGCCGCAGGAGCTGGACAAACTATTCGCCATACCGGGCGACGTCTCCGAGCCCGGTCTGGGCATTGATGGCAAGCACCGAAAGCTATTGGAGAACGTCTCGCTGCTGTTCCACTGCGCTGCCACGGTGCGATTCGATGAACCGCTGCGCGTTGCCCTCCAGCTCAATGTGGGCGGCACTCTGGAGGCATTGAGATTCGCCGAGAGTCTGCGACAGCTACGCATCTTTGTGCACGTTTCCACCTTCTTTAGCAATCCCTATTTGCTACGTGTGGAGCCCAAGGTGCCTAATCGCATTTACACTCGCGTCACGTTTCACCAGTTGGCTAAGTTCTTTAAGTCTCTCTACTCGTTTCTTCCTTATTCTAGTGCTATTCCTCGCCCATGGACTGGCGCATGTGCCTGCGTATGCTGCACGAGATCAAGGACGATAACATCCTGGACACGCTTACCCGCAAGTGAGTTCCCATCCAAGCATTAGGAATTTATCGAATTTGCCATACTCTGTTCTCGGTGTTAGACCTAGCTCAAAGTGGGTGGGGAAAGTGTTTCTTGGTTTTTATCCATCAAGTGGCTCTAAAACTGTGAACACGATGACTCCAAAAACTGTACCTTTGAGGGAGGTCATCAACAAATTTAACGAAGTGACTCTCAAAACTGGCGAGTTAAAATTGCGAAGCTGTGAAAAGGTCGCCTCTACTTTTCTGTATCGAATGGAACGACAATGACTGTATTTTGTTGTTAATTTCAAATTATCCAATTGTGACTCTGAAACTGTGATGTGGGAATAGAAGAAGGTGTTAAATTTTTCGCTTGGTCTTTTATGGAGATTATCAGTAATCATATAATAATAATTATAATTAAGTTGCGACCTTTAAGCGAACTCTAAAACTGTGACTCTACAGCCGTGACCTTCAAACTGCGACTTTAAGAGTTGTTGCGACTTGCAACAGTAAATTGGACCAAGCTAATAGGGTCGGGCAATGGAATCTTGAGGATTTGCTTGTTACACTTATAAGCACTTATTTCTTTAGGCTAATTGTGGGCTTTCCCAACACGTACACCTTTACGAAGAACCTGGCAGAGTCTCTGATCAACGACTATCGTACGCGCCTGCCGGTTATCGTCTACCGGCCCTCGATAGGTTTGTTTATCTATCTTTTCCTTTTACCCACCCTTCAATCAATAATCGGATTGGGTTTCGGGTACAGTGCTCTTTGCGGTTAGCGATCCACTGCCCGGCTACGCGCCCTCGCTGATGGGCGCTATGGGCCTCTTCTCGTTGGTGGGCGCCGGCCTGCTGAAGACCGTATACATAGGGCGTGATGTACACTTGGATATTACACCGCAGGATATGGGCATAAAGGGCATGATCTATTATACCAAGTGCGGCTACGATGCCTACCGTCAGGGGTGAGTGCCTTTATCATAATCCCGCCAAGATATTTCCCATATCCCCTTATTCACGTACAACCGCAGGACGCCCAAGGAGTTGCTGGTGTACCAAACCTCGTCAAGGAATCACATACCCTTCACGTTCCTGAGAATGGCCACCCACATGGACACAATGAACCTATGGTACAGCGGCGCCTTTCTTAAGAATCTCTGGGTCCCTGGCTGTCACTATACGGACAATCGTTTCGTCTACAAGTTCCTCGTCTTCACCAAGCAGGTGCTGCCCGCCCTATTCGTGGATCTGCTGCTGCGCCTCTGCGGTCGCCCCCCGGCCTTAATGCCCATCATGCGGAAGCTCTATCACACACTCGAGGTGATGAAGCCCTTTATGTTCAACAACTATGACAGTCCCGGCGCCACAGATCTTAAGCGCATGCTGGAGCAGAACAGAGGGTAAGCCATATCTATATCTATATCTATATCTATATCTATATCTATATCTATATCTATATCTATATCTATATCTATATCTATATCTATATCTATATCTATATCTATATCTATATCTATATCTATATCTATATCTATATCTATATCTATATCTATATCTATATCTATATCTATATCTATATCTATATCTATATCTATATCTATATCTATATCTATATATATATCTATATCTATATCTATATCTATATCTATATCTATATCTATATCTATATCTATATCTATATCTATATCTATATCTATATCTATATCTATATCTATATCTATATCTATATCTATATCTATATCTATATCTATATCTATATCTATATCTATATCTATATCTATATCTATATCTATATCTATATCTATATCTATATCTATATCTATATCTATATCTATATCTATATCTATATCTATATCTATATCTATATCTATATCTATATCTATATCTATATCTATATCTATATCTATATCTATATCTATATCTATATCTATATCTATATCTATATCTATATCTATATCTATATCTATATCTATATCTATATCTATATCTATATCTATATCTATATCTATATCTATATCTATATCTATATCTATATCTATATCTATATCTATATCTATATCTATATCTATATCTATATCTATATCTATATCTATATCTATATCTATATCTATATCTATATCTATATCTATATCTATATCTTTATCTATATCTATATCTATATCTATATCTATATCTATATCTATATCTATATCTATATCTATATCAAACACTTTTTAAAAAGTTTCAGTTAGTTTGGGAATTTCACCCGCAACTGAGGAAAATTGGCGGAAATAGTTGTAAATAATTATTTTGTGAAAATTCATGTGAAATGTATTTCACGCATTTCGCAATATCCACCCGACCTTGTTAACTAAATGGGGCTCTACATTGTAAAAGATGGCGGTAAAGTGGAGACGGAAAACTCTTGCCCAAAAAATCAATGTATACCATATTTAATTTCTTACGGGCCAGGGAATGGGAGTGGAAACGAAGATAATGTGGACAACTTTATTTATGTTTTATAAATTTTTATCGCAGCACCGAATTCGATTTGTTCGATGAATACGAATACGCACACCGTACGGATCGCCTGACCTCCGCCTGCACCAATATGATCCAGAGCATACGGCACGATCTACTCAATGAGGATCCCAGAACATTGCCGCGGGCCAAGCTACTAATAAGCATGTAAGTAGTTGCACCTAATAAATTATATGATATATATATATATATGATATATATATATAAATGTATATATGTCTGTATAAATCTCTGACTGCAGCAAGAAAACCATCTACAATGTGATACGCTTGTTTGTGCTCTATAAGCTGCTGAGCTGGTTCTGGTACCACTTTCTGGCCTAGTTGCCCAGACGATGTTCGGACTCGCCCTCATCCAAGTTAGGCTAAAATATTTTTTTTTATTTTTTTTCTTAGACTAGAGCAAAATATATTCCTGGAAACGAACTACTTGGCATAGTGGACTCTAAGTGGAGTTTAGCTCAGAAAACACGTCTTGGCGAACATTTAAGATTTGTTTTTCCAACAAAGCCAAACACAAAATGAAGTAGGATGCAGCCTCTGGCGTTGCCAGATGTTTACTAAAAATTGGCACTATTTGTTCGCACAAAATATGCAGCCATAAAGTTTTGTTTCCAATATTAGTTTAATTGAATTGAGCGATTTGATACCTTCAATGTATTCCAATTCCTGTAATGCGGTCTTAATTTTAAATTCTGCAATTTCGTCCTTTAAGCTTGTCATTTCTGCAAAAATCCACCAATCCTTATTCCTATTTTGCTGGTATTTAAATGCACCTTGAAAATGCACCTTGCTGATGAGTCTATCATATGCCAGGTACCAGAGAATATAAGATTTTTCTGATACTTATATCATGCTTTTAAGCTCCTATACACATTGTAGATAAAGCATAGAATCTAATTTTCTTATGAGTTGAATGCAACGCGGTAATATTTCCCTAAACCTATTTTCAAAATATTGGAAAACATCATAAAATACTGGCCATAGTTATCAGAGATTATTATTTTAATTAGCTTTGAAGAAAATGAAAATATTTTTTGGAATCTATTTAGTTGGAATTGTTCCCAAGACCTCTGATGAAGTTCCCAAAGATTTCTCAGCTGAAAGCTTGTTGGTGCTCAAATTTATGAAGAAAGACGTGATGTAATAATATGGACAACTCTTAAGTTTGAAGAATGTCAAAGGATTATTAATTATATTCCAAATAAGTATTTAGCTGTTCATTTAAATAAGTCTTGAAAATTTTTGAAAAATTTCTAAATACTATAAAGTTATTATATCATGGAACTCGAGAGTTTTAAAAGTTTGTTAGTGTCTTCGACCCATTTGAAAAGTGGGAAAACTTGAAAACAGTTTTTATAATTGATTTTTTTATATGCCTGTTAAATACTTTATATAATCAGCTCTTCAATTGCAATAGCTAAGTTGGTATATTTTGGATACATTGAAAAAAAATCTAGCGTTATTTTTTAACAGAATTATTATTAGATGAACAAACGTTTTTGGCAAAGGGTCTCCAAAGAAGTCTCTCAGCCGAACTAGATACAAACTTAGCTTTCACTTGCCAGAGTCCAGGTTCCAGGAATATTTCAACTTCGGTGCGCCGAAGCAGCGGTTTTTTTTTTCGTTTTTGTCGCTAGCCCCTAAGTAGCCTTTGGATAGGCAAATCTAATACAATGTTTCGTAGCTATACAAAAAAAGTTTCTACATAAAATTCAAGTCTAAAAAAAAACCAAAATCAATAAAAAAATAAATGAACCAGAGTCCAATGAATGAAATTCAATCCAATGCGGTTTCTTTTTTTTCTGATACGCTGCCTACTGGCGCTCCTGGTCGTGCTCTACGTGGCGTTGCTCGTCGACGAGTATCGGGCACGCCAGAGGACGCAGCGCCAGCGGCAGCCCCAGCCCGAGTAGTCCGGGTTGCCCTGATTGAATGTGTGTGGTTGGCTTACCTGACTCTGGGCCAGCGGATGAGTCTGCCTTAGGGAGCCATAGCGCCTGATGATGCCGGAACCGGAGCGCGAATGCGAGAGATCATTCCGTGAGCTGGCATACTCCGGTATATTGTGTAGCGAGCCCTGCCAATCAGTATTCGGTCAGTGTCGGATCATAGTCAGGGTCTTCCACTTACCTGATAGAGTGCATCCGGGCGGTACATGGTGCCGCTGGCGCTGCGCTCCCGGTGCGTCTCGCGCAGCGGCATCAGCTGCGGCTGGCTGGCAAATGTCCGGCCAAGGTCATCGTTGCTGGTGCTCTTCACCACCGTCGGGCCATTCACTTGGTTGACCTGCCCGTTTAGCAGGCCATTCGAGTTGTTGTTCTGCTTGGAGGGCATGCGATTAGTGTGGGCTAGGTGGACGGGCAGGTGGCAGGCACTTACCAAACTGGGCTTGAGATTATGGCCAACGCTGTTGGAGCGACAGAGCCCGCCGCCGCCGGCGGCCGAATCGGGTCGCGGCGGCAGCTGAAGATACTGGTCCGTTGCCGTTGGCTTCGCTCCGGCGACTTGGGCCTTGAGCGGCTCCAGTTCGGCGGGCGTTACATTGTGGTCCATGATCGTCGATTTCTTTGTCAGCTTGGTCAGTTTGGGACGCGGCGCCTCCAGTGGCCGGAACATGGCGCCGAATATAATGCAATTGAGCACCACGCCGCCAATGATAAGCATTGCGCCGCGCCAGCCATAACTTTTGATCAGCAGCTCCGTCAGCGGGGCAAAGACAAAGGTGCCAAAGCCGGAGCCGCATACGGCAATGCCCGTGGCCAGGGAACGGCGCGCTTCGAAATATTGCGTTACGCTGACAATGGCCGGCAAATAGATGAGCCCGAAGCCCAAGCCAGTGCCGAAGCCAATGGTCACTATCAGCGTAGCCACATTTTGGGCAAACATGCTACCAATTATGCAGCCGGCCGCCAAAATGGCGCCCGCAATGGTAACCGGTCGACAGCCATATCGATTCACAAACGACGAGCTGATGGGACCTGGTTGTTGGATGTAGTCAATAGCTTGTAATTAGCTCTGTTTCAAATTAGACAACAGGCATGCTGCGGCCCACTTACCGGATGAAAAGGTAACGCCCACCATTATGGATGCTATCCAGGCGGTGTAGCCTTTGCCCTCATTGAAGTATGTGAGAAACTCATTGTAGAATATGCCAAAGGAGTAGGTCATGCCATCGGCTAAGTGTGGAATTAGGTATTAGGTTGTTTATTTTGACAGGGTGACAGCCCTAGCTTGCTGGTCTAAACTTTAAAAATCTTAACATAAATCTTTTACAGGTCAATATCAGTTGATAGCACGTTAAACTATTTCTTGTAATAAAGTGTGGCAACCCTGAAGCTTGTTCAAGTGCTTTGTTCGCAGTTTAAAGATCTAGACATAATGCTGTTAAGAGCTAATTTTAGTTGACAACAGCTTACATTATTTCAGTTGCTTGTCAAAGATATTTTCATCTATCACGGACCAAACTAGTTGGATGAATTCCAATTGGAATTGGTCCCTTTCTACAAGTAAGCCCCCCAAAAAGTAGACAATGCTCCATTTGACATGCGGAGGATTGCTTGGGGAAAGTGTTTTGCAAGCTCTTTAAGACTTGGAATTTCGATTAGCTACTAATAAATCAGTTTACCTGGCAAGCTTTTTCTCCACTCCCCTTTTTTCTGCTTATCAGCAATGCTACCGTTGACATTTTATGACCCAGAATTAGGCGATCTGATAAGGGGTATGGCCGCTGGCCACATGTGTTTCTTATGGCTCTAACATGATAAGATTGGGTAATTAACCAAAATTGATAATTATGTATTGCCAATTACATGTGCGTCCCTCGTCTGTCCATAAGCACACATATCTATATATATATACATATGTGTGTGTGTATTTATTCATGGCTCTATCGTAAATCAGCTGCTAACTAAATTTTATGGCCGCGCGTCTGGCTAACAAATTTGATTTGCACGACTAGTGCGTTTATTTCTGATACACCCTGGCCCCCATATCATAAGTTGACCAAGGTTTATTTTTTGCCTCTTCATCCTCTCTTCATCATATATAGTTTTTGCTTTTTTATTGATTTATGACTGCAGCTCCGGGCGGTTGCCATGCGACTGGGCCAGGTAAATTGGCAGCGGCAAATTCAAGTAGAAATTGAAGCACAAGCTTCAGGAGCGGGAATTTTTAATAGATTTAAAAGTTCACAGTACACCGTTCATACAGTGCGCCCAGTGATTGGAAATCAATGAACACGCAAATTTTTTTAGTCGTCCATATCTGTATTTAACCTGAAGCTAACTAAAAATAAAGAATTTTAAATGAACTTTGTTTTAAGTGAATAGGAAAATTATTCAACCCAATTTTCTAAATGAATTACTAAATCATTATTTTTGATATTTGGGATAACTGCTTCGATTTCAGGTTCGTCAAAGTAAATTGAAATGCCAGGTTCGAACACGCAATTGGTTTAGAGCCCAAAGCGAATCGTCGTAAATAATTGTTGGGCTGACAGCCTTGGCTAACGTCGATTAATCACATAAACTTAGACTTTGCTTTATTGTCAATATAGCTCTTGATAGCGACATTATCGATTTGATTCTAGATTAGACATTAGTTATTTCAAGTTCTCTGAGTTATCAACTGAAGCATTGTGTTTGTCAAGTGCCTGAGAACATTCAAGATGGCGTCTACAACTATTAGATTATGTTGAATTACCATGTCTTACATGCATACTTGTCGCTTTATATCACATCTATTTGGCATAATATAATTATTAGTCGGTTTTCTAAACTTATATATATATATAATATTATCTTGCAAAGAAAAACTTATTATCTTAATATTTCAATCTTTTCTAGAGAATGCCTTTCTATGCAATTTTCAGGCATTTACTACGCTTTTTTATTATGCTCTATTACACGCTTTACCCTCACTTCGTATGCCTTTCTACCAGATTATCATTAATTTTTAAAATACATGGACATTTGACATGGACAATTTGAGTGCGACCTTGCCCTACTGTGCGTCCACTTGTTGGACCGTGTCAAGTGTCCACGCTGGTTAATTGACTTTGGGATGAGCACTTACTGACTATGTGAATCATGAACGACCCAAAGACCACAACCCAGCCCCAGCCGCCATCTGGGGGCGTGGGCAACGGATCCATATCCATTTCGCATTGCCCATTCCCATTCCCACTGCCCGGCTGTGTCTGTTGGGATTTTCTTCGTGCTGGCGGTCCGTGCACCATTTTTTAACCTTATCCTGTGGAATGTGTGTGTGTGTGTGTATTTACGACTGGCCCACGACCCTGCGGCGTTTGTCTTGACCTCGACCGCTGTGACTGGTGTGTCAAGGTGTACGTGTGCGTATGTGTGTGTCTCTCTCTCTCTCTCAGGTCGAGATGTTCCTTATCTGAGCGGCAGCAGCTGCTGTGGCATGTTGTGCGAACCGTCTGAAATTATTTTAAAAGCAATTAGATATGGAAACATCATATCAACATAATTTGCAGTAAAACAACAATTAAAGCAAGCATAAACAAAGATGATAAAGTAAATGTTAAAGAATGTATATATTGCTTATAATTCTTAAGTGGTTATAGCTTCGAACGGAAGACAAGGGTTTGCAAAACTCGAGCCGATTGCAAATTCTGCTTACGATAGAAAGGACAGCTTCTTGATATAGTTAAACAGACAAGCTGATCACTGTTTAAATCTTCGTGCTTCTTGACCTTGAGCAGGCCAGCTTCAAGTTAAGTTAATATCTAACATGTCACTAGAAACATTGAGTAAAAAGTGAAAGATGGCAATTCAATAATTTGAGGCTTGCGCTTTTTTTATATATTTTGAAATTAAATAAATTTAAACTTTTTTAAAGATATACAGGACTATAAATGGGAAAAATTAAAATTTTTTCCAATTCAAGTCAGCTTTGGAGAAGAGGTGTCAATACTCAAGCCCCGACCGTAATTTTTGAATACCAGCTTAAATTTGAGGCGCTGCCAATTTAGCGATAACGGAATAAAAGTCTATTTTTCATTATGGCAGAATTGAAGAATTCTTGAAATGCAGCTGTCACGGCAAACGGAGATAGATAGAAATGAGAGCCGTCGTTGCTTCGCTTCGCAGTTTGGGACTGATGTGTGCAAAACCGAATCGAAGCGGTTATCAGGCTGAGGCGCCACTTTCTGAACTGCCCGTCAATCGGGCGACGTAACGCTGACGAGTCAAAACAAAAACAAATATTTGGCTTGGACCCTAGCAGAGGGAGAGGGAGAGAGAGAGAGAGAGAGAGAGAGAGAGAGAGAGAGAGAGAGAGAGAGAGAGGGAAGTTATCTCAGAAGTCTAGAAGCATCGTTGTTTTGCCATTATTGTTCTTGCTGGACTGCTATCAGCGGCCTCTTGAACTGCGCGGGCGCAGACGGCCGCTCAAATAGAGGGGAGGTGGGCCTCTGACATGATCCGATTCGTTTCAAACCGAAATAAACCGTGCATCAAAACAAATGGCAAAGTATAAAAACAGTTTTATTTTTAATTAAAACTCATTTATAGAGTGCCTTTGATTATCAGGCCGCTAGACCCCCAGCGTTTGTTTTGCTGACAATAAAATATATATACATATACGTATATAATAATGATATAGGAATTGTACAAACACAGTCATTAACCGAACAACAGCTGACCACAAATCAAATCTGGTTCATGCGTACACAAAGTGCATGATAATCATTGGAAAACTGATTGCTGGCAATGCTCTCTGCCAAAGTTGACAGTTACCGTAAATTGTTTTCAATTGTAAGGCTCTAAACATAAGGCTTACCTTAGTAAGATTACCCTCTTCACCTGATGTGCTCTCAATTAGAGTGCTGCCTAATTAGCCTGCAATCAATAGCATCTATTGGCAGCACTCCACACATTAGCTGAGTGGTAACACTCTTTTTTCGATTGCAGTGCTGCCACCATATTGCTCAACTGCCAAACTAGGTGGCATCCCAACAGCATCTCTTAAGGCAAAAAAGTTTTTTTGAACTTGTCAGATACAATTCTAAAAGTGAAAGCTGCGTTGCCAGTGCGGTAATTATGCATCTTACTTGGCAACAGTGAAAACGTTGCATTATCTAATTGAATTTGCAAAGAAAAAGGATAAAATAATAATAAATAAGCTACAGTATCTAATGTCAACCTCTCAAAAATATTGTAACTGTTACATTAATCTCTAATGGAATTCGAGATGTAATTATGGAAATAAAGTGAGAAAGACAGTGCTAAAGCTGCATTATCTAATGTGAAGTTTATAAAAAACATTCTAAACATTCTTCCTTACATTCTTGTACACATTTGTAACGCTTGCAAAAGGTATTAAATTTTGTTTTGATTCAGTTTGTTTGACAACCGCCTTAAAGTAGCTACGTCTGTATATTTATGCTCAAGTCCATGTTGTATTTACATATACATACATATGTACATATAATACGATTTCTTGCATGCCCAATCAACATTGTTGTTCTTGCTGCCCGCAAGTAAAAACAATGCGCAAAAGTTGCAACAATGCAACGCGATGATAATAATGACACAATAAATGCACAGCGAGCAGAATAATGCGATACAAAAGAAAAGAAAAAATAAATAAATACATATATATATATATACATATATACATATATACATAAATATATATGTGTATATATGTACAAGAGAACAACAAAGAGGAAAAGCAAAATCAGAATCGAAATAACAAGGAAATGCAGCGCTTTTGATAGTGCCGCAAATGAAATACCCTTTCATGAATTGCGAACAAGTCGAGCGTGCTCGTATAGCAGGTACCCTGGTCTTGGGTGTCAGTTGAAAAGAGTGCAAATAGGCCTTTAAAATATTCCCGATCTTTGTATACAACACGAGAGTCGACATATCCAATTCTTAGTTTGTGGAAAATGTAAATGTATGTAACAGGCAAAAGAAGCATCTCTGACCCCATAAAGTATAAACATTGTTGATCAGCATCAATAGCCGAGTCGATCTAGCCATGTCGACATCCTGTTTTTTGAGCAAATTGGGTAAATAATAGGAGTTAGAGTCACCAAACTTGATATATTGCTTCTAGAATATTATATCAAGTATCTTTCATTTTATATCTATCGCCACCTCCCCGCTACCACCGCAGAGCTATAAATCAAGTTAATAACCCAACTTGTATTGCCAACCAATTTAAGCCACAATTTAAATGCAATTGACTTTTTGAGAATACACAAATATTATATGGTACGAAGATATACTGTAGAAAATTTAATTAAAATCGAATTTTGTTTTGTTTTTCCGCACGTGTTTGCGTCGCAAATTCCAAGAATTTCTGTATACATGCACACACACACATTCATGTCGAATTCTGTCGTCATTGCGATTGTTTTCTGTGCTGCTATTTGAATTGGTTTTTTTCTCAAAAAGACTCCCGACTTAAACCTCTCACATGTTTCTAGGGTAATACTGTGAAAAAGGGAACACAGATGCTTGAGTTTTTTATCCGCCGATTATCAGCAAATATTCACATTACACATATATACATATATATATAAATATATATATAAATATATGCTGTATACGCAGCAGAAGCCGCAGCAACAACAAAATGTGATTAGATTTGGCTTGTGGCAGCTAAGAGGCGTCTCCAACGGCAGCAACAAGTGTGTGTGTGCGAGTGTGTGTGTGTGCGCGCACGGCGGCGCTGAGCTTTGTGTAATCACAGGCAATTAAATTAGGAACGAGGTACCCGAACCTCTGTTCGGTTGCAAGCGGCACACACGCACACACACAGATACAGCACATTGTTGTTGCTGTTGAAATGAAATCAAAAGTCTTGACCATGACTTTCAGTCGGACGTGCCAGAGAACTGAATGGCTCGCCTAATCTCGTGCGGTTGAATTACTTACAAAAATTGTGATTATGAACAAGTAAAAGAACGAGAAGATGAAAAGAATATTGTGCATACGCAGCGTTAAGCTAATTAAATGCGAGTAAATGAGCCAGCGAGAGGAAGGGAGAGAGGCAGAGAGAAAGGTTGACATGTGCGCCGCCCACTTAATATATTCAATAAAAGAAAGATTAAAAGCAGTAGAAAATTAACATCAAAACTAAATACCATTAAAAAGCTTTATAATATATGCGATGTTCCAATTGGATAAAGTAACAAGTAAAAATTGTGCTCAGGCATAGTCGACTGCACAATACACTATTCATATGGTATTTAATGCTTCTGTCAAACTGTTGCAATAGGAAATATCAATCTATGACGGAGCCAATGAAAGCTAGAGATATCAAATTTAGAATATAGGCATACGGACTTAGAGTGCCTTCCCCATTGCCTTATTTTTACAGCATAGCCTTAGACATTTATATATTTGTGTATACCCTTTGCATACTCAAACAATTCTATGAAGATCGGACTTTAAACACCGAAGTTAATCAAGAATGCTTTTTCCAGATAAAGACTGGGCAACGGGAAGCAGAAGAGCGCAGCTTAGTATGTCCAGAGTTTGTGTGTACATTCCTGCGTGCGTGTGCGCCTGGCATCAAAACTCTCTTTTATTAGCTGTATGATAAAAAGTGTTATAATCCATTTTTCGAGAAAGATCTAGTAAGTCTTAGAAATATGAACAACCTCTATAATTCCATTCTCGGGTGCACTGCATGCTATTGTTTAGACGAATTGGTTCAGTGTAAAGTCTGTGTGCAGCTTTAGTTTGACGCTAGGGTTTATCTAAGGGGCGTCAGCGAGTGTGTGCGTGTGTGTGTGTGTGTGTGTGTGTGTGTGTGTGTGTGTGTGTGTGTGTGTGTGTGTGTGTGTGTGTGTGTGTGTCTGTGTGTGTGCATCATGAGGAATGCATACTGACCTATCCCCACCCCTGGCCCAGACTCACGTTGCCACGTTGTTTGCTTTGGCAACTTTTGCGTTGCAGTAATTGTTCTTGTTCTTGTTGTTGTTGCCAAGTCGTTGAACCCGCGAAAAAAAAAACAAATCAAAAACAAATAAACAAAATACCAAAGTCGCGGTTCCCGAAGAAATAACAACAAAAAAAAGAAAGCGGGAAAGAAAGAGAGAGAGAGAGGCTGCGATAACGAGGGCTGCACTGTGAATCACGATCAGTTCAGGGTTCACTTGGCTGGTTCATTTGGCGCCTGACTCTCAATCGGAACGCGAATTGGACCATTCGGTCACCATGTGTAAAAGCAGTCTGCCGAGAAGAATGGAAGGTGTAAAATGGGAAATGCGGGCGCGGTTGTGTGTGTGCATTTTATTGTCCCTTTTCTTTTCTTTACGCGCAGCTTCTTTGTCTTTATCTCGCTGTCTTTCTCTCACGTTCCGTAGCTGTCTCTATCAGAGTCAGATTCGCACTTTGTTCATTACAGATAGCGCATTTATTAGCATTCTATTAATTTACACGCCTGTCACAATAATGCAGTCGAATTGTGCGGTCAGACAATTTAATTGCTTTGGCCTTGGCTTTGATTCACGATCCTACCACGGTCACTCCCCACGGGGACACAGTGCCACTTGACCCAGTGACATAGATGCAGCCGAGCCAAGCATAATCACTCACAGCGTCAAGGATCCTTTTCCTACCGTCTGAATTCTGCCCGACTGCAATTGAGGCTAGGTTCGTTACGAATCCTGTTAGGTTAGGTTTTCATTGATACTATTTTGAGTTTTACTGAAATTGAATTAACTTGTTTATTTTAGATATTAAATGTTGTATGCTTTAAGTGGATCTCAATTATAAAAGTTCCTCTTGTGGGACAGAGAATATTATTTATTTCAATAAAATTATGATTAAAAGATATCTTTACAGTACCAATTAAGATAATGATAATGATAATATATATTGAGAAGAATTAAGAAGTAGAAAAATTAAGAGTAATATGAAGAAGAAATATATTTTGAAAACGGACAATTCTGAAGTATTTGTCTGCATTTTAAGTTTACAAATCGCAGTTATGAAATTAAGCAAGTAAGAGCCTCTCGTCGGGAACTCGGGAATAGGGGATACCCTGGCCCCTCTTCTACCAATAGCAATACTATAACATACTATTCTAAATGCTACATGTCAGGTTTGGGGACTCTAGCTCTTGAGACTTCAAAAGTATTTTGATATCGATTTTTATCGGTCGCTGGAAACGGAACAATCTATGGACTATCGGAAACAAACTTGTGCTGCTGGTTAATTACAGGTTATAATAATAAAAACTAAATAAAATAGAAAATTAATAATCATAATTTTAATAAGAAATCAACACAAATATAAATATAATAGGCATTATCAAAATGCCTTCAAATATAATTCCTGGCCATGCTCGAATCATGAATATAGAATTTGTTACACTTATGATAAGATATATAATTGTCTACTTGGATGAGAATTTGAACTGACTGGCTTTGTTCTTGACTTGATCGTATCGCTATCCGGCAAGTTCATTGCCATAGGCCGATTTGGAGGGGCTTACGCGAGACATAAATACCGTTGTTTACGGTGCACTCAGTGCGGCAGCCACCTGTGGAGGGTTGTTGCCAAATGGGACTAGCTGTGTCGCAGTGAGGCGCCTTGTACACCCACAATCACAAGCACAATCACAACCAAAAGCACAACCACAAGCACACCCACACCCAAAGATTCTCTCTGCTTGGCACTGCCGCTCGTATATATAGATATAGAATGCAGTATATTTTTAGTAATTTTGAGTGTTAGAAATTGAGAGAATTTAAAAATAGTTGCACGTTTTTGGTTGATTCGATGTTTTCTTAACTTTATCAGTGAATGCCTTGCATTCGATCAGTCAAATTATTGAATATTGAATATTAACCTTATAATGGCACCTTATATGGCACTCTAATTGCATCTTACCTGGTCCTAGCTTGCACCTTAATATATTTTGAATTTTTTTTTTTTTTTTTTTTTAAGATTTACTCTTATTGCTTTTGACTCAGTTGCACTTAGATTTTTTTTTTATTTTTGTTGTGAGTGTCCTTTGGGTTTTTGAATTTCGATGATTGTTCAATGAACTTCACTTGGCACTCGGTGCGCGTCGCTGAGCTGCCGATTGGGAACTGAAAGCGCATCAACTTTAAAAATTGGCGGTTATTGGAATTGAAAACAACGCCAGAAAAAATAAAAATGGGTAGAACAAAAACAAAAACAAACTGTTAAATGTATATATTATTGAGGCACAGTTCAGACGATTTCAAAATTCGATCTCGACTATCGGAGTGTTTAACGGTAATTGAAAGTATTTGCTTGGCTTTCGGCTGGACCAGCTGGGCTTTATTTTATTTATGATTATATATATATATTATTTTTTTTTTTTTTGGATCTTGTGCTCTGCTCTGGAGTGCTGCACAGCCGTTACCGTTGTCAGTGCGCGGCAAAATAAATCGACAAGAAAAAAAATAAAACGAACAAATTACGGCGTGTTGCTTCGCAGCCAATCTACAAATGAGTGGCAACTCTTGCGCCTGCTCGCTCTCGTTCGCGCTCGCGTTTACGTTCGCGCTCTGCTGCTCTTCGGTGCGCGCTCTCTCTGTGTACCTTCTTATCAGTGCGCCGGAGAGTATGTAAGACAGGGAAAGAGAGAGAGCGAGAGAGCGCAATAATATCTGTGTTAACTTTTAATTAACATATTTGTTGATGGAACATTTTTATATGTATAATATGAGCATAGTAAATGCCAATCGATATAAATGTGATAACTAACTAAATATTTCTGTTCTTTAATTTGTTCCCCCTCTCTCTCTCTCTCTCTCTCTCTCTCTCTCTGCCTACTGGCTGAGTTTTACAACTTTTTACAGTAGTTGGCAACATAAAACCTACTACATTGGCAATAATCTGTGTTCCAGGGTCTCTATGCAGGCATCTACAATCAAATCTAGTTGTCTTTTATTAATTATTTTTTCTTTTTTTTTAAAGTAAAAACGACTGCAATTTTACAAAGATCGCATTTAACATTTATCTTTTTACTATTTATAACCTTTTACTACTATATAAAATCAAAAAATATCTAAATGAAATGGAAAAATAACAAATAATGAACATTAATTACTAAGCCAGTCAAGGCCAAGAAACTGCAGTTGAAAAAGTAAAACAATGTAAGATATATATATGTATATATATGGCCCTGCGCTTATATCACAATCTTTATAGCTCTGCTTTAGAGTATATGAGTCGTCGGTGTATATTACAGATAACAAAGCATTTTGCTTGAATTTGTTGCCAATCGCGCTGTCCAATAAAAAAAACACACACACTCAGGCACACACAAAGCGAAACTTTAAAAATGTATTTGCTGGAGAAGACTGTGGCACCGTGGGACCAGTATACAGAGTAACATCTTCCACAAAATTCTAATTAGACCCAGCCTAGTGACCTGATAGAACTACATAAATTAAGGCTTGAGTTCACAACAAACTCAACAATTCAATCGAGTTTTGCGCACTTTCACAACACTGTTCGTTAGTTGTGAATAACTAGGGCGATGTTCGCACTGGCCGCTTAATTTGTTGAGAACACAAATCTAAAAGGTTCCCAATGTGTTAGGGATATTGATTCTATATTGAAAATAAATAATTTTTTTTTGTTGTAGGCATGATTAATCGTTTGACTGCATTCTGATTGTTCCCTTCGATTTCTTTAGTATCTGTGATCTATGTGCCAGTTGGTAGGGCCCCGCGACTTGCTTATCGCCAACATCAACATGGGTCGGCTAATCAGTCCGCGTCCATCAATAGCAGCCGGGGGTGCGCAACTCGTGATCGGGACCCCGGCCACCCGCGAAAGATCTTCGCGCTGCCGTCATGCGATTAACGGTCGCCGTAATGCGAACTGATAAGCGACACAGGTTTTGATAACGCGAATTGATTTTGTTGTTCGCATCGAATTCAACACGCAACAACAGCAAAATAAATGCCTATGTAAAACATCCATTACACTGAGCTAATCGAAAAATAGGCGCAAAACCATGTCATACTAAATCTTACTAAATTTTCATTTAGAATACAGTGATCACTCGCTAGTGAGAAAAAGAGGAAATAATTATTTGTCTCGTAAAAAATAGTTACAATATTTTCTGTATTCACGATGAGCAATAAAAAAAATTATAATACTAAGTGAAGTCTCAAAATCTTTTTTTGCCCCTTAGCTAATGATAATTGTTTTCCTGCCTACTACTAACGTAATATATGAATAAACAAATTCCATAACTTCTTAAAAGATTCTTCCAATATGAATCGAAATCAAGCGGCAGAAAACATTGCTATCATACCGTCAATCGCTTTGTCATATATTAAGCTGGACGAGCCGGAGTCAATATTGGCCGATATGCCACGCCCACTTGAGCTACACATATTTGCAGTAAACAATTGGGGCTGTAGCGTTCGATAAGCGGGCAGTGCGATAACACAATATCGATAACGATTGCGATTACGATTTGCGATTGTAAATGCAAATAGAGCGGAACGAAATTTTAAATCGCATAGGAGCGCATTTAGGCTGAAACGGGTCGCCTTTGTTTGAATTGTTTGTTTGTTTGTTTTGTGGAACGTGCTTCAATTGAAATAATGCTCAGAAACTTGAAAAAAATTGAGGAGTGAAATTGTTCCGTTCGTAAGTCGAATAAGTAAATTGTGAAAATCTATAATATATGTACATATATATTTTTATTATAAATATTTCGAATGCAGCCCACGCCCACCAAAGCTACACACATACCATATATACAATCAGGAGAACACATGCTGGAATTGTGATCATGGAAGCGAACACTCTGCATAGAGCTGACCCCAGCAGCGGCAGCAGCAACTGGTGCTGCATCATGGACCATCTGCCCAAGGCAGCGGGAACGGGCATCGGGGATGGTCCGGCGCCCACCCAGCCAACGAAGCTGTTCGAATGGCTGTGCGCCAAGAATCTGCCGCAGCTGGAGGACGAAACGCCGCCGACCGGCTTCTATGAGGTGCTGGAGCATGCGGAGATCGCATTCCATTGCACACGCTGCGACAAACTAATGATCAGCCTGGATGCACAGTTGCTGCAACGGACCATCGGAACCCAGACTCAGATACGGGCCCAACTGCAGGCCGAAACACAAACTCTACGGACACAGCTTTCGCACGGGCAACATGCACAGACCCAGACCCAGACCCAGACCCAGACCCATAGACAGATCCAGGAGCAGGCTGACAGCGAGTCACAGACGCAGGCGCCCAACCAGGAGACGGTGCTAGCCGTGCAGCTGGGGGGCAGCGCCAGTGTGCCGCAGCAGCGATCCCTGCTCGGTGCATTCCAGAATGTGTGGTCGCAGCGCTTGCGCAGACTCTCGATGTGGTCGCTGCTTAAGACGGTCCTGGTACTCATCTCGCTGCTGCACGGAATTTATGTGCTCGGCGGCAGCCTACGGCGGTTGCCCGTATTGCGGCGCCTGATCCAGACGGCGCAGGCGATATGTCAGCCGCCGCCAACGCCACCGCCGCCGCCGCCGCCGCCGCCGCCCCATCCGCGCACTCTGCCCGCCTTCATTTGGAGCCAGCTGTGCCGTTTGGCCCGTAAGCTGCGCATCGTTTAACCGCACTGCGCTCCTGTACTCCCTGCACTCCCATTGGGCGGAGGCGCTAAGCGGGACCTTCCAGCAAATCGTCTGTTTTGAATAGTTGCCTGCGTCTGCTCTTTGTAGTTCTTCTACTCTTTATACTACCCCTCCTTGTCCTACTACTCCCTCTTCTTCTTTCATTTTCTGCTATTTATAAAACGGGGCGTACGCTATTTTAAGGTGCAGAAGCCCGGGTCCCCGGGGCCGTTAACGCGATAGCGTCGACATAGGTAAAGCCTCTTGTTTGATGTGTTCCCCATTCCTGTTGCCACAGTTGGTATTTGTGTATTGTTCCAGACAAAAGACAACAATAATAACAGAGACTTAGATTACACCCAGCCTTGTTCGAACAAATGAAAAAACTAAATTATCGAAAACTCTTAATTTTCGAAATTTTCATTGTGTAGCCGGGGACGGCGCTGATAACGACTTGGACGGCAACTCAAATTTAAGGTCAATACTTGTAGCATCCCAATACAAGGTATACACAGATATATATATGTTAAGAAAAAGCAATAACAACAATACAAATAAATGCAACAACTGTGCGTGAAATTCCACTCCTAGCTGCCACTGGGCCAATGGCCGCTAGATGCGAAGCCTCTTGACTCCAGTCCGCTTATCAGAGACACCTTTTCACAGCCATATTCGGCTGTATATAGATTTTAATAGGTGCATTCACTTGTCCCCAAAAACGGAACTTTGCAAGCACCCCCCGCCCTCCTTCACCAACACCGCAAAACCAATTCTATCAACTCGTATCGTCCAAGATTTTGGATCGGCTTATTTCTAGTCTTGGCACAGTAGCCACTACTTTGTATATAAAGGATCGACTCCGATTAGATAAACCAAGTGGATTTCATTGATTCATTTTCGTAAAAACCGTGCCTGACTGAGAGATACTCTGCACTACATTGTGTGTATCCAGCCAGCTCTTTCAAATTTTGCTTAATCGATATTTATTGGTTTTAGAAAACTTTATCGAAATTTCGAAGCAAAGTTATTATATACGAGAGTATATATTTCGGAGCTTAACTTTAGCTCTTGTATTTTTCGAGATCGGTGCTTTTATATATCGACTTAATTCGTTGACCTGCTCAAGATTTTATATTTGTATACAAACAGTATACCCTTTTACATATTCCCTATGGGTACAGGGAATACGGAAACAGCAAAAACAACGACACGACAACATAGTTGAAAAGCACGTGCTCCAATAACAACAATTTTGACATATTTTTGTTTAATTACGTTTTATTTGGGGCTTGGGGTCCACTTAATCAGTGGAACTGCAAATAGAGCCAAGCCTAGATACGTGAGTTACACTTCCGCTGCTGTGATTCAGCAAAATTTAATGTTAACGAACACAGTTCTCGATAATTAGGTGGTATATAGAAAGTGTTGCCTTTCTTTAGATACCGTAACGTAACACGTTGATTATATCAACATAGTTTGTGAAGTAACCCCTTGCCATTTTGACGATTTGGGTCAAAATTTAGGTTTTCACACTTTTGGTGCCAATCGATAGTACTGATCCTTACGAGTCCAAAATGGTATAAAATTCCAAAATCTGATACCTTTTGGCCGAGATATTAAAAAAAATCATCAAAAAAGGTGTACTTTAGAAACCATTCGGATTTTGGTCTACAACTTTTTTGAACCAACTGATTTTTGATTTGTTTGAATGCCAATTGATAGTAGGGTTCCGTACGAATTCAAAAAGGTATAACATTTAAAAATCAGACGTTATTCACCCGAGATATTCAAAAAACTCATCAAAAAAGTTCCCATTTTCGAACGGACCCCGATTTTGAAGAAAAACGTGATGTAACCCCTTGCCATTTTGACGATTTGGGTCAAAATTTAGGTTTTCACACTTTTGATGCCAATCGATAGTACTGATCCTTACGAGTCCGAAATGGTATAAAATTTCAAAATCGGACTATTTTTGGCCGAGATATTCCAAAAAATCATCAAAAAAGGTGTACTTTAGAAACCATTCGGATTTTGGTCTACAACTTTTTTGAACCAACTGATTTTTGATTTGTTTGAATGCCAATTGATAGTAGGGTTCCGTACGAATTCAAGAAGGGATAACATTTAAAAATCAGACGTTATTCACCCGAGATATTCAAAAAACTCATCAAAAAAGTTCCCATTTTCGACCGGACCCCGATTTTGAAGAAAAACGTGATGTAACCCCTTGCCATTTTGACGATTTGGATCAAAATTTAGGTTTGCACACTTTTGATGCCAATCGATAGTACCGATCCTTACGAGTCCGAAATGGTATAAAATTCCAAAATCGGACTATTTTTGGCCGAGATATTCCAAAAAATCATCAAAAAAGGTGTACTTTAGAAACCATTCGGATTTTGGTCTACAACTTTATTGAACCAACTGATTTTTGATTTGTTTGAATGCCAATTGATAGTAGGGTTCCGTACGAATTCAAGAAGGAATAACATTTAAAAATCAGACGTTATTTACCCGAGATATTCAAAAAACTCATCAAAAAAGTTCCCATTTTCGACCGGACCCCGATTTTGGAGAAAACCGTGATGTAACCCCTTGCCATTTTGACGATTTGGATCAAAATTTAGGTTTGCAAACTTTTGATGCCAAGCGATAGTACTGATCCTTACGAGTCCGAAATGGTATAAAATTTCAAAATCGGACTATTTTTGGCCGAGATATTCCAAAAAATCATCAAAAAAGGTGTACTTTAGAAACCATTCGGATTTTGGTCTACAACTTTTTTGAACCAACTGATTTTTGATTTGTTTGAATGCCAATTGATAGTAGGGTTCCGTACGAATTCAAAAAGGAATAACATTTAAAAATCAGACGTTATTCACCCGAGATATTCAAAAAACTCATCAAAAAAGTTCCCATTTTCGAACGGACCCCGATTTTGAAGAAAAACGTGATGTAACCCCTTGCCATTTTGACGATTTGGATCAAAATTTAGGTTTACACACTTTTGATGCCAATCGATAGTACTGATCCTTAGGAGTCCAAAATGGTATAAAATTCCAAAATCTGATAATTTTTGGCCGAGATATTCCAAAAAATCATCAAAAAAGGTGTACTTTAGAAACCGTTCGGATTTTGGTCTACAACTTGTTTGAACCAACCGAATTTTGATTTGTTTGAATGACAATTGATAGTAGGGTTCCGTACGAATTCAAGAAGGAATAACATTTAAAAATCAGACGTTATTTACCCGAGATATTCAAAAAACTCATCAAAAAAGTTCCCATTTTCGACCGGACCCCGATTTTGAAGAAAAACGTTTTGTAACACCTTGCCATTTTGACGATTTGGATCAAAATTTAGGTTTGCACACTTTTGATGCCAAGCGATAGTACTGATCCTTACGAGTCCGAAATGGTATAAAATTTCAAAATCGGACTATTTTTGGCCGAGATATTCCAAAAAAGCATCAAAAAAGGTGTACTTTAGAAACCATTCGGATTTTGGTCTACAACTTTTTGAACCAACTGATATTTGATTTGTTTGAATGCCAATTGATAGTAGGGTTCCGTACGAATTCAAAAAGGAATAACATTTAAAAATCAGACGTTATTCACCCGAGATATTCAAAAAACTCATCAAAAGAGTTCCCATTTTCGAACGGACCCCGATTTTGAAGAAAAACGTGATGTAACCCCTTGCCATTTTGACGATTTGGATCAAAATTTAGGTTTGCACACTTTTGATGCCAAGCGATAGTACTGATCCTTACGAGTCCGAAATGGTATAAAATTCCAAAATCTGACAATTTTTGGCCGAGATATTCCAAAAAATCATCAAAAAAGGTGTACTTTACAAACCATTCGGATTTTGGTCTACAACTGAACTAAGCTAATCGCTGCCTGCTTTTGGCTGTAGACAATTTCCAGAAAGTTTAAAACGCTATAATACCATATCGCATATTTATAAGCCAGGCGAAATCCACCTATGCTTCGACAGGAGTTGGGCACACTCATGAATTGTTCCTGGCACAAGCGCAACATAACCTTCATAGAATATATATGTATGTATATACATATACCATGTAAATATCATTTATCATTTATAATTTACATACTTCACATTGGATTTAAAGGGATTTCAATATTGATTTGGTTGATGCAACTTGTTTTTCTGTTTTGTTCGCATTCTGTGCTTGTTGTTGTTGTCGCCAATCAGTTGTCATTGTCATTCGGCATTATGTCTGTGTGTGCAGCGAGCATGAAAAATAACTTTACTCCAACCACCCCTCCCCTACCCACCCCCCTCCCTACTCTGACAGCAGCGCGTTGAAATAAAATTCATGCAAATTAGCTGACACATCCACGTGCAAATACATCGATATTACATATATGTACATGTATGTATGTATATGTATGTATGTACATGTATATGTATGTATGTACATGTATAGCTCGTGGGAATAACACTCAGCTAGTAACTGTAAATTGTGCAGCCATATTGTATTTGTTTTTTTTGCATTCAACAAAACAGTTACATGAGCAATAACAACAAAGAGTACGGTGCAAAAGTTTGCCACAGTGCCGCCTAAAAGCGAGCAAGGGCTTTATGAAACTCATGGGAAGCCCACAACAGCCACTGTGAAGCTGTAGGCGAACAAGTGTGGCGCGGAAGTGGGCTGAGCATGGCATCTACACAGTCAATGTGAAAGAGGCGGTGTGAGGGGTGTCGTTGTACATACATTGTTGCATTGTTGCCGCTTTCTATTTAACATGCTCTTGTCCATTCCGCAGCATAGATAATGCTGGTTCTGGGGGAAGACCTTGTCGCACCTGTTGAGGGCTGCCCTGCGGCAACAGCAGCTCGAATAAACAACAGCTTGTACATGAATATGCATGTGTACATGTGTGTGTGTGTGTGTGTGTGCTTTTTGCATGTGTGAGTGCTTTTTGCAAGTGCAAGTGGCATTTGTGGAAAATGAACTGAGCGAATTATGTGCAACTAATGAAAGGTGCCGGTGCCCAGAGAAGAACCTTCAAGCCCGCGCACTACTCTTAGGCTAAAATTCAATTGGATACACTCAACAAAATGACTGTCTTCTTGCATTTTGAATCATATTATTCATATATTTTGAACTTAAAAATTGTTCGTATTTTCTTATGTAAACTAATTTAAATTTTGTTTAAAATTTCTAATTTATTGTAAAAATTGTTAAGCATTTAATAAAATCGTATATTTTTCATGGAAATGCATGCTATATTTGTTAAAGGGTACGCGCAGCGATCTACAATTAATATAAATTACTTTAAAAGGAAGTTTCATGGTACTATGGCTTCCGTTTTTACTTCCGCTATGCGCTACACGTGTCGAGCCTCGTGCCAGTCAATCTTTGTGTGTGTATGGCTGTGTGTTTGTGTGTATGTATCTTTTTGTGATAGCGTGTGAGTGTGTGTGACAGGTGGTTATATCGATGCAGCGCCGCCATTTGCATGTTCCGTCTGAACGTCTGTCAGTTTCTCTGTCTATCTTTGTCCGTCACGTAAGCTAACCTTAGTTGAAGGCCCAAACTGTCTGGGGTGGGGGGACACGTGGGGGGCACGTGACGGCAAGCTAGCACTAGCACGTGGGTCGATCTTTTCGACTGCAGGTCAGGGCCACTACGGATACGATGACGCGGCACAGGCAGAGCGCAAAAAGCAATTTGTTCACGTAATTAATTTGAAGGCCTGCGCTAATATGGATAACAACAAACAATTAACTCCGTTTAACGCAATTTTATCACGCACGCACGTGAACGCTTCGCCAGAGCCAGAGTTGGAGTTGGATTCGCAGGTAGAGACGTATTCGGAGCCGGATTTTAAATCGAAGCGGGAATCGGTTTTATTGGTTATATCGGTTGTATTGCTGCCGGCGAACCAACCGGCAAATTGGAAATCACGACTGTTCTGTCCTGTGGTTGATGCCCCGTCGGCAACTGCCACGACCGGATGCGGACGGACAGGCGCGCACGGCGACTGACAGTGCCGCAGTAACCGTGTGCGCATTAGCGCAACGGCCACCTGAGGATTCCTGCGGCTGTAATTTTCGTTGTTATTTGGACCGAAAAGGTAGACAGCTTTCACATATTCAAATGCAGCGCCGCCAGGGGCGAGCTTCTATGTTTGAATTGCATATTGAAAGGCGCAAAACGAAAGCTCGTGCAGCGTCATTAAAAGCTTTCAAGCATATGCCGTTACAGGATCTCTGACCATCCCCTAGAATAAGACCACAGACATAAACGCATAATCACACACACATAGACATATACACAAATGCATACATACACATATGTTTATACATATAATCTGTAAAAAATGTATATAAATTCGGTTTATTTGTTTTCTTTTGAGTTTTTCGAAAAAAAATGATCATGCGATATATGAAGTAGCATATACGTAAAAATGTGCGGCTGTAGCTGAGTGGAGCTGTAAACTACGGTTCACCTCCACGAGCGCCATCCTCCTCATCAATATCCACCCAGCCATCGTCGCTGAGCTCGGCGATGGTGTCATTGTCATCGGCCACAGCCGCCACACTGGTGTCGTCTTCGGTGGAACCGGAATTGGTGTTACTGCTGACAATCACAGCTGTTGACCATCCAACAGCGGCGGGTAAGTCCTCCATCTGACGTTGAGTCACCGGAGTCTCAGATGTCGAGTCGCTGGCAGTCGATGGAGCCGCTTCGGTGGCCGTGGCCGTGGCCGTGGTTGATGATGACCTGCCCGCTTCAATAGCGGCTTTAATCTTGTTGCGCCTACGCACAGCCTCGTACTCCTCCAAATCGGACAGCTTCAGCTTAATACTTTGCAATTCGCGCTTTAACATTACTTTTCTTCACCAAACACACATGCGTACTGAAAACAGTTATAATGCTAGGCTGCCACCCAGGCGAAGTGCTTTTGAAAGCGCGCGGCAGAGCTGCCAGCTTTTCGATGGCCGATAGTTAGCAGCAAAACTTTAAATACGAATTTAAAATATAAGTTAACAGTCTACTGTTAATTCAATATATGGCAAGCAGAAACTATTTATTTCCCTATATTGTTAATGTTAAAATATAGTTAAATTGGAAATATACTAAAACAAAATGAGTGCATGCAAATTATTGCATTCATCGTAAATTAGTAACTGCATGATAAATAAATTAAAAAATTAGTTTATTTAGTGTGTTTACATAAGCTGTTGATGAAATTTTGTAGTATATATGGTATATATTGGTAAATCGACTCGATGATGGTGTCATCGACCGACCACCACATTTTCATATTTGACGTCTATCGTAGCAATTTTTTTTTGCCGTTCAATTGTTTTGAACAACAAACAAGTGGGTGAAATAACGTCGGGGCTTCGGCACGGCTCTCCGGCTTCACTACACAGCTGCTCTCTCTATCTCGCTCTTAAGACTGCGTGCGCGAGCGCTATTTGTTTATTCACGCCGATGTTTGTTATAGCTTGAGTCTATTGTTGTTGTTGGTCTTTTTTTTAATTTTTTTTTTTTTTTTGTAGCAGCGGCGGCAGCTGTGCTGATCTGGCATAGCCCGCGGCGAGTGAGTGGCACGTCGCAGCTGAAAAAAACCCGGCGGCTAGTGCTGAAAGAATTGGCTTTGTGAGACGTCTCGATACCGCCTCATGAGGAAGAAAACGTCCGAAAAGATGAACGGACGCAGCATACGCATCAATCGGGTGCCAGCTACCATAACGGCCATTCTGCTAACCATTGTGCTCGTTTACTTTCTTAACTTTCACAAGGACGAGCGGCCGGCCATCTATGGCATGCTTCGCAGCGATAATAAAGTGAATCTGCGTAAAATGCTAATTGCCGCAATACAGGCGGCGCAGCGCGGCGGCCTCGAGGTGTTGGATGTGGCGCATACGCGCCAGCTAAAGGAGCGCAGCAAGGGCAAAACGGCTGAAGGTGTCAACGATCCGTTTACGGACGCAGATGGCCGTTCGCATTGCGTGATGAAGCAGGGATTGCAGCGCATTTTTCCCCGTGTTCGCATATTTTCCGAGGAGGATAAGGAGCATTGCAAAGATGCGCACAGCTTCGATCTGGATCCCACTGTGCTCCACGAGACAGCCAGCGTGCCCGACGTGGCAGTAACCGCGCAAGATGTCACCATTTGGGTGGATCCGCTCGATGCTACCAAAGAGTTTACAGGTACATTTATATATAAAAATGTTTAAGCTTGATAGCAGTCTAATCTATTTGCCAATCCAGAGGAGCTGTACGAATATGTAACGACCATGGTGTGCGTCGCTGTCGCCGGCCGTCCAGTGATTGGCGTCATACACAATCCGTTCAGCGGCCAGACCGCTTGGGCCTGGGTGGGCCACAGCATGTCCGAGCATCTGGATGAGCTGCACAAGCAATCGCGCCTCATCTCTGATCCCATCATCACCGTATCGCGTTCGCATGCCGCCGCCGTCAAAGAGGTGGCGCGCAATGTCTTTGGCGAGAATGTCAGCTTGCTGACAGCCGCCGGCGCTGGCTACAAGGTGCTACAGGTGGTGGCCAACAATGCGACCGCCTATCTGCACACCTCCATCATCAAGAAGTGGGACATTTGCGCCGGCGAGGCCATACTGCGCGCCCTTGGTGGCGCCATGTCCACGCTCGACGATCAGCCCATCAATTATGGGCCCCACGACTCACCAGTGAATAGTGGCGGCCTTCTGGCCAGCCTGGACCAGCATGAGGAGTACATGGAGCGAGTCGCTAAATATCGCTCAACGCACAATGGCAAACTCAGGTAGTGAAGGGAAGGATTACACATCTGCTAATGCCCAATCTCTGGAATCTCTGCCGGCAGCTGCTGCACACGTGCAGCCTAGACTTAAGTTAAATAATAAAAAAACAAAAAAAGAAACCGGTTCCTGTGCCGCACAGCTTTCTTTAGGCGGGTCATGAACCCGAGTCCAGAAAATAAATAAAAATAATTTAAATTTTTGTTTAGCTTTCAACGAAAATTGTTTGAATCACGATTTCGCTGTATGTTGAACTTTCAAATGTTATTCTTCTGCTTAATTTTTTTCGAATATTTTCTGAATCATTGATTGAAGTGTAAAATATGTTAATTTTCATATACATTTTTTTGTTCACTCAGCAAATTGGTGCTATCTTAATAAACAAGAATAAACAAATATTAATATGCTGTCGAGCAATATGAAAAATCTAAAAAAAAAACTTAAACAAAGACTTTAGTTTTGTTAATTTACATTTTTTGGATCAGGAATTGTATTTTGTTTGCATATTAGAATCAATTTATATATAATAAAAACTTCAGATTTAATTCATCTATTGCACATTGGGAAACTTAATATTTATTAATAAAGGTGCTTCGTTAGTTAAATTAGTTTTTTTAATTTTAACCGATAGCTTGGTGTTGCTGCGCTCATCTCTAACAGCACTCATTGCTAACAGCGACCATTGCTAACAGCGTCCATTGCTAGCAATGCTAACTAACTAACAGCTCTATGTGTGACAGCTGTGTCACTCGCAGCTGTCAGCTGTTCTTTGCGTGTGTGTGTGTGTGTCTCTCTGTCTGAGTTTGTGTGCGTATGTTTGTGAGTGCTCTGACGCGCGCCGGCTGGGAGCAATGACCAGCTGCGTCGTCAGCGGCTGCAAGCGCGTCCATCAGATAGAAGTCGAGCCACTGAAGGAGTTGGATAAGGTGGAGCACAGCCTACTGCTGATTAAGGGTCGACTGCAGCCGAGCTGTGCCAGCGCCAAGCAGCTGAAGGCGACACTCTCGTTGCGCCAGACACAACAGGAGCAGCTGACGCAACTCTCATCCGCCGGCGAATTCAAGCTGCTCTTTGATTTGTCCGCAGAGGAATCAGAGCCTAAGGACCTAACAGTTAATTGTCAGTTGCAGCTGCGCTGCTGCAGCGGCGAGCGTCTGCTGCGGTTCAGTTATCAGCCACGGTGCAGCGCATATCGTGTGCAGCCGCTGTATCTAGTGTGCCGGCCCAGCGACGCGGAGGCAGAGGAGTCAGCGCTGGAGGCGGAGCGACGCTGCGCTCTGATCGATTTGAATTTACGCCTGGTGCAGTGCATCTATGCGCATAAATTGAGCGCCGCCGGCTATACGAATCGCACATTTACATTGAACGGCGCCTGCCGTGTCTTTTACTCGCAGCTGAGCTGCACGACGGCGCGTGCCTGCAGCGAAGACGAGCTGTGGCAGCGCTTTGCCAGCGAGATACTCGCCTGCCCGGACTGGGGACAGCAGCTTCAGCTGAAATTTGTCGCCTTTATCGGCTGCACACGCTACAACGGCGCCGCGGTTGCGGCCAGCGGTGATTATTCCTACGCCAATATCCGACGGCATCTACAAGCGCACGCAGCCTTGGGCGGCGGCGGCTTGGCGCTCTTTGGCAGCGCTCACTTTTATGCCTGGCCGCGACGCTTCTCCGAAATTGGCGACTGTATACGCAGCACCGAGCGCGTCGACGTGACCAGATTGCCGGACGAGAGCAACTATCGACGCACCTACGGCGGCGTCTATGCTAGCACCTTGGGTGCCGTCTGCCACGAGCTAGGCCATTGCTTTGATCTGGGCCACACCCTGGAGGGTGTGATGGGCCAGGGCTTTGACTATTTAAATCGCGTGCTCACCGTTGATCAGCCCACAGAGCATTTGCCGCAGCGCATTGTGTCCACGAGCCCAGACGTTGCCACATCTCTGGTGCGTCCACGTTTTACACAGCTGAAGCTGAAGCAGCCTGTGGGCAGCCAATTTCTGGACAACTATCACGCGCAGCGACGCAACGATAGCTTCTATTTTGCCCACAACTGCGCCGTCATTCTTGCCCAGCATCGCTGGCTGCGTGCAGGCCTGCAGGCGACTAGCTTGGACCAGCTGCCGCCGGTCCAGATTCAATTGCTGGCAGGCAGCGCTGAGATTGTCTCCAGCGTGCCATTGCGGCTCGTCGAGCTGCGCTGCAATCTTAATAGCCTGGTCGCCCACTATGAGGAGTTCTCATCGCAGGAGACGCATCGCTTCCAGCTGCCCGCCTCCCTCTGGCATCTGCTAGCCACACAGCGAACTCACTACGCCTTCGTCCTGACTATTGACGGCGACACCAAACGTCTGGCCTTTGACGGCACGGCGCAGCCAAAACCAACCAAGTAGCCACGGTTCAGGTGAGTTGAGATATGAGTAGCCATAATATAGAGCCATAATGCTGACTAACTGATTGACGGACTGACTGATTGACGAACCAACTGACTGATTGATGGACGTCAGTCGAACTGACTGTTTGACGGACTGACTGATTGACGAACCAAATTACTTATTGACGGACATCAGTCTGACTGATAGACGAGCTGACTGCTTGACGGACTGACTGATTGACGAACCAACTGACTGATCAATGATCAGAGCCACCATCAACTAGAAATCGAACCTTATTACAGCATAATTATTTTACACACTTTTGAGAAATTCCACCTGCAGTTGTAGAAAATTTGTGGAAGACTATTGTATACAACTTTTAACCCTTACCATTCGATCTGGCTTAAAGTCTTTCTCGCAGCCCACACCCTGACTCTTCTGCTTTTGAATAAATTGTAAACAATGTCGTATTTCAGGGATTTTGGTAAATCCATCCCGTATGGTGAAAAATGACACTCGTCCTTGGCCTTGTTTTCCAAAATTATCTGATTGAAAAACAAATTTCTATTAGTTTTCCAGACTATTTCTTCCGTTTATGTTTCCAAGTGTAATATATTCTATGATTCACGATTATGATATAGGGCTTGTAAATTAATTGCTGATTGCGGTAAAAATGTTGGCTGACAGTTTGATAGATGAGCATAGGGCAAAAATCATAAATGTTAAATGAGACAAAATTGCGCACAGTTATTTATGAATTCAAATTTCTGTATAGTTTGATTTTATTATTATTCTGATTGTATAAATCAGGTTTTTTAGGAGCTGGAAACTCTTAACTTATTTGAGCCTTTATATGAAACAGGGAAAAACTATATGAGATTTGTGATAGTATAAAATATATATGTTGGGATGTGGAAGCTCTTACCTATACATTATATAAATTTATTTAAAAAATACTAAAGGAAAGCTATATGTTGGAGTAATATAAAATACTAGCGGGTATAGCCCGGCCTTGCCCGTGGCACGTATGCATCATGTTTGATATATGTATGTATGTATGTATGTATGTATGTATGTATGTATGTATGTATGTATGTATGTATGTATGTATGTATGTATGTATGTATGTATGTGTGTGTGTGTGTGTGTGTGTGCGTGTGTGTGCGTGTGTGTGTGTGTGTGTGTGTGTGTGTGTGTGTGTGTAGGCATGAGTGTGTTAGTTTTTGTTTTTATTTGTTTCACTGTGCTGCAAAAATTAAATAAAACGAATTTCTACCAAGTGCTCTACTCCTCGATTCTCAAAAGTTCAAGTAGGCTCTGCAGGTTTTCATGCTTAGCTAGTAGTGTATTGTTTTTTTTTTTTTTTGGTATTTTTTTGATGTTTGTGTTTTGTATGTATAAATGTACATTTATATGTATGTACATGTAAATGTGTATATATATAGATGAGTGTATGTACATATAGATTGATGTATGTACGTGTGTACACATAAATGTACCTATGCATGCATATATGTACGTACGTATCTATACATGTATGCATGTGTGTAATTATACATGTATGTATATATGTATGTATATACAAACAGACATACATGTATATATGTATGTATATACATATATGCAAATCTCATCCAATTTTCACGAGGCTTGGCATTTTTTTTATGGTTTTGCCTCTAGATCAATTTGGGATCTTCTTCTTCTTGTATTATACTTTATGCTCGCTTAAAATAAGCAGAGACTAAAAATAATATAAACAATATTTATATTGCCTCTGCACAGGCTCAAGGCGGAACAGATAGAAGGATCTATCCTTATATTATATAGGTTTTGTTCAAAACCCAACTTGAAGAGCTCCAATTAAGCAGACACATTTTGGCTTTTAGATACTCAAGAACTTGTTTAAACAGTTCCTTAAGATGTCCACTCAAACTGTTTTGTTTAAATATCATCGTTGAAAAGGTTACATTTATAATTTGTGTAACGTAACGTTTCGGGAAACCCATCCAGATATCTGAGGAAAAAAAACACTGTCCTGCCTCAATGATAGCACAAGCCAATTATATTGTGATTCATGCTGGGACATGAATGTGCCATTTAATGGGCATCAACCGCTTTTGGATGATTCATGTGCGAAGTTCTTGAACCAACAAGTGCTGCGTGCCTTATCAACTCTGAGCTGTCGAACTGTCGAGCTCTATCACAGTTCGATTAGAGCACGCAATTTGGAGAGAACTAGTCCAAGATTGTGTACAGGTACACACACACACACACAATTGACTATTGACTGAGAAGCCCACTGTAATAATCGGAGACTGGTTTAGTTGATTAACCCAATCTGAACCTGGGCCAAAGCTGCCTGCCTGCCTGTCTCGAGAGAGAGAGAGAGAGAGAGAGTTTGGGAGAGCCTCAAGACTCTCGCATCGATAGTTGTCTATGTCAAATGGGTTAAGCTCGGCAACGTTGTCAGCATTGCTGCACAGTGGGGCAAAACAAGCACTTGTAAATACGAAATATTACTATAAAAAGAAAAAATAATTAACTTAACCTGTAGCTGACGCCTACATACTTCTTGCGGCTATATGACTGATTTGCTCCTAAAGAGCTTTATATGATGTATATTGATACATATATACATGTATGTATATAGTAAGGCCCAAATCCCTCAAACTATAAAGATACTCGGCCGATCAGCTATATGATGTAGTAGAGTTAAACATTTAAGCAAAAAGAATTACTCAACTGTTCCAGAATATGTATATATGTACTCGTATAGATCGTACTTCTATGCGGTATACCCAGAATGATGTCATATATAGGACTGGGGATAGCGTGATTCACAGTCGAAATAATTATGTTAATCACATAGCTTAAGCAAAGTGATTAAGTCAACCTTTTTTTAATTGCTCGAAAGCAGCAAACAAAAGGCAGAGAACTTGTAGGCAACATTCGAGTAAAAAAAGAGAGGTATTTAGAGGTAAATAGAGGTACGCATTCCAGTTTTGTTTTGTTTGCTCCCTTCGACTTGTGCTCATGCTTTTTGTCACACTGTGCAGCTGCGTTTTGCTGACGCGTTGTTTGAAATCAAATGGCAAAACAAAAAAATTGTCTTACTGAGACTTTAACGTATTTTCAGTGCTTTATTTCAATTAATTTAACTATATTTTTTTTTTGTTGCTGTTCTTTGCTTGTGCTGTTAAGATGGGAAACGCGGCCGCCGCGCTGGCAGTTCGATAATGAAAATACTTTGATAGAAACAAGAAACAGAGACAACAGCAACAACAACAACAACAAAAACAACTCAATATTTGGCAAAGGCGCTGATAAGATAAACAAATATTACAACAAAAAAAACAAAATAGAAAAAAGTTATATTGAAAATCTATTGCAAAAGGCAAGAGAAGCAAGAAACTTGAACACAAACTATTGAAAGTGCGCGGCCTGTTTTCATTCATAGTTCAGAGCTCAATCATTCCGGAACAACAGCTCGAAGATCTAACCATATAAGTTAATAGAACAATAATAATTGTAATTATAATTAATCATGGTGGATGCGCGCATACAGTTTAAAGCCTTGAAAGGTTTTCCCAATGCCTCCGACAAAATCGAGACTCAAATATTTTTGAATGCGGCCAAGGAAATTGTCACTGTCATCGGTAAGTTTAAAACAGATCGATCACTTTAACTGTTTAAATATATATATATATATAAAAATATAAACTTATCTAAATGGTTACAGAAACATTTGGTAAGCTCTTTACGCCCGTCATCAGCGATATGAATGGCAATATAAATGTAAGTATGAAAAAAATAAATATGTTTTATTATATTCTATAATATATATATTAGTTAAATACATAAGAAGACATAAAGCACACTTTCAAATACCAAAACTTATTTATATATGCACAAAATTGATTTAATATCATATTTTGTGCTTTCCATAATCAGAAACTAACCAAGGTGTACGGCACGGATGTGCTGAAATATCAATATCTGGAGGACATGATTGTGTTGAATGTGAACGTAGATGATTTTGCGGCAAATGCGCTGCTCTGGCTAAAGCGTGGACTCCAGCTGATCTGTACCTTCTTCGAGAACATCTACAATGATGCACAGAAAGCGGAGCCGTTGAAACAACATCTGCAGGATGCCTACGAGCGCACCCTGAAGCCCTACCATGGCTTCATAGTGCAGAGCACCATCAAGGTAATGTGGACGCAGAGATCGAGAGTTGGCATTATAATATGCGAATACATCCATTTACAGATCATCTACAGTTGGGTGCCCACGCGCAGCCAGCTGCTGGGCCAGGGTGCGGCACAGGTGGAGAATATCGAGGTGCTGACCAGCTATTTGCCAGCAATGCGGTCGCAACTGGAACGCATCGATACCCTGCTAAAGGCTCACAATTTGGATGATGCGCGCAAAGTGTGATCTGATCAGATCAGATCAGGTGGTGCTGCTTGTTTCTTTTAGCCTTAGTGTAGCCTATTTAGTTGCCATATGCTGATATATATATAGATATATAGATGAATATATGCTATGATATAATGTTTAAGTCCTAATTTCAAATGCCACATAAACTTTAATATGCACCTAGACGACACTCAGGCTAGTTTTGCGACTCCCTTTTAGCTCTGGCCAGGCGCAGGGCATGGTGCAGGAGCGCCGATAGCACCTGCAGTGCCATGAGTAGGAATTGCACATTCATGACGAATGCCAGCCAACTGCTGGTGAAGACAACAGCCAGACGCAAATAGACCAGTGCGGGCAGCAGCACACAAGGAGTCAGCGTCAGCAACAGCCACATGGTCGTCGCATCCGTGCACAGATTGATCGAGTAGCTGGCATAGAGTCGCAGCCAGTCAGTGCCCACTGCCAGCACATAGGCCAGCAGCATGGCCAGACCCGTATAGTTCCATAGCATATGCGACTACAAGAGAGTAACTTATTTTATATACCAGATATGCAGCGCATCCTGTGGGAGACTCACCCAAATGATCAGATGGAACAAATAGCTAATAGCCCAGATGATCGTCACATAGACATTGGCCTGCAGCAGCATTTGCAGCAATAAATTGGCATGTTGCCGCATTATTACTTATATAAATGAAACAATTTATTTTGTACAATTTAGTTAGCAACATTGACTTACATGGCGGTCCATTGTTGTAGTAGTTGCTGCTGCTCCTAATCTCCGTGTCCGTTTCCATACTTGGTCACCACAGTGGTTAAACTAACCAATGTTGCTTCAAGCCAATTTGTGTTATTTTCATTTTTGTTTTTCGCCCTGGTTGCCAGGACAACAATGTGCAATGTTTATATAGAATTTGTGTTATCCCTTTTGTAGATTCAAATTCAAGTCAGCCGCCAAACTATCTAAACAAAGTGCTGCCATCTGGCAGCACTGAAAATATCCTTAAGCAAAACACGAACAGTGTGTTAACAGTGTGTTATTTATCGACTTATCGATTTGGCATTGCCACAATTATATTTGAACAGTAAAAAAAAGAAAAAATCAGTGTTGACAGCTCCAAAAAAGTAGTTGAATTCAATGTTAAAAACAGCTAAAACTAGCTAAATTCGCAGGTATTTGGCTACCAATGCCAAAAATAAAATCAAGCCAAATCGGTTACAATTTTTAGCTATTTCCGGCTGATGAGCCCTGAAAACAGCCTATTTAATTATATTAATTTGTCAATATAAGCAACTGCTTTGAAACTTGTACTTAATAATAAAAACGCATTGCTTTTAAAAGAAATTCACTGAAAACATTTTAATTTACTTAAAACTTTTTTATGCTAAACATACATTATTTTCATTAAACATATTTAACAATTTGTGAGATTTCAAATATTATTTTTAGATGAAGATTAAGCAACATCCACACTGCTTAACAGGGCAGGCTCGAGTTTATGGCAACTTCCAGGGAATTTACTGCAAGTAGACAGAGATAGCAAAATGGGCACAACGAAAGCGTGTGAGAGAGAGAGAGAGAGAGTTTGTGGATTTTTCTGTATATAAAATAATACTTACAGAACTTAAAATCGTGCTTGTAGACCAGAGCCGTGAGTATGCTGCCCAACATTTGATGGCAGCGTATATAGGTGCCCTCAATTTCGCCCACCTGATTAAGGGCGAGATATTCCATGGCCTTGGTACACTCATTGATATCCGAAATAGAATTGGTCGTCTTCTCCAGGCTTAGATCATCGTATTCAAAGCTCAGGTCCAGGCTGAGCGCGTGGGATACATTTAGATAGTTGCCGCAGCTATTCCATTCCATGTCAAGCACAAACACCAGATGAAATATCTGCTCCAGCGCCGTGCAGAACTCCTCAAAGTCTTCGGTGAGCAGACAATGATTGGCCAAACACATCAGATACTCGTGATGCAATTTGGCCAGTTCACGTATGGTGCCAACTTTCTTCAACTGCTCATCGAACTGCCCACCGATGGCCTGCATGACATGGGTGCAGAGATGTGTATGCAGGCTGTTAATCAAATAGATTAGCCAGAATCGTAGCATTTCCAGTCGGCGCACCGTTAGACCCAACAGATCGAGAGGCCCGTAAACATCTTTGGATTCACGCCGTATGAAATGCATATTCTCCAGCTTCCAGGCGGCCCACTTGACCTTCAGCATGAGACGCCAAATGTTATTATAGTATGCCATATGCTTCTCGGTTATGATGCGGGTTAGAGCCGGTGGCATCATATACACCATGCCAATGGCATCCATAGCCTCGTACACCTTGATGGACTTTGAGTGCGTTTGTGGGATGGTCTCCACATACAGCTCGCAGGCCATGCTCGGATAGTGTGCGTCGAGAATGTCGTAAAGTTCCGTGGTAAGCTGCGATGAACGTGCCCACCGCTGGCCAGATTCGATTTGGCGAAAGAGGCTCGTATAGAATGGATACATCAGATAGTCAGCCTCCAACATGAGTATATGGCGTAAAAAGCGCACATGATCGCCCAGCTGCAGCTCCTCGCGATACCAGCGCATCACATACACATTGGCCAAATCGCAGCGCTGCCGCAGCACGCGCCCCAATGCACGGGGCAGCAGTTGGGGCAGCTTCAGCGTTGTGCATTGCTCCAATGCATCAATAATATCGAGCAGCTGCACCTGCGGCGTGGTCTGCTCCATTAGGATTTGCTGGTCATAGGCACGTCTAATGTGATGCGTGAATAAGCCCATAATCTCGGTATTGCCCAGCTTTTCTGAGTTTTTTAACAGCTGTTCGTCGTGTTGCTTTAGCTCCAGGCGTGCCAGCTCCTGGACGCTTGCACGCCGACGACCCACTGGCTGTCCGCCGCTGCTGCCGAAGCAGCTCTGGAGCTCGTTGAAGAGCTGCTTGGTCAGGTCCGAGTGCAGTGGGCCTAGCTGTTGACTGGTAATAACCAAATCGCCCAGCAAGCCAATGCTGGCCAACAGATCCTGCGTCTCCCCGGACTCCAGAGCATACGTGATGAGCAGCTTGTAGAATGCACAGCCTTGCAGCTCGTCGAGGATCGCTTGATGCGACACATCAGCGTCTGGTGGCAGGCAACGCTCGCGTATGCCTTGGCCAATGACAAACCATTCTTTTGGACAGAATTCCACAATATACTCGCTGCGGCAGTCTGCCAGCTGGGCGTGGCGCCACCAATTGTCACTAATATCGCAGTAGCGCTTCAGTGTGATCAGCAGCAGCGCTGTGGCCATTTTCTGGTGCGGCACATGCATCCTGGTGTGCTTGTAGAGCTGTGTCAGCAGATAGGCGCTACGCAGATGCGGCGGCGCCTTGACAACGGCTTCGGCGGCCAGCAATTGGAGCTGCTGCAGCAGCTGAAAGTCGTCTTTCATGTGCCGTAGAAAGTATATTAGCGTTAGGTTCAACTCAGGCTTGCCGGCGGCCTTGTTCAGCAACCGCCGCTCAAAGGCCAATAAACGGTGAACAATGGGCTGTATGAGATCGCGCAGGCCGACGGCAAAGCACTCTAAGGTGCCAGTGCTGGGCATATAGCTGTTGGGCAGTGTCAGCTCCTTGATCAATTGACGGAGCTGGTGCATGGCCCGCAGGGCCGGCAGCACCTCGTCCTCCAGCGTGTTCTTGAGTATGCCCTGAGTATTGAATAGATTAGATATATACTATATGAGCAAAAGACAACTCACACTGCTGACGCTACAGATGGATACATTCGGGCGCACCTTGATCTGCAACTGCTCCTGCTGCTCCAGCTGCACCTCGAAGAAGCAACAGTTGGCCGGCCCGAAGAACATAAAGATTATCTCGCGTAGCAGGCAGGTCTCGGTGACGGTATTGGGTAACGTATGCCTGAGCAGACCGCGCACATGTCTATTCAAATGCTGGACATGGGCAATGGCAAAGTTTCTGCACGCGTCGTTTGTCGGGGTCAGTGTATGGATCTTTATGTCCTGGCGCCACCAATGTGCATGGATCGTTCTGGCCAAATGGTTAGCATCAATGATGCTGTATATGTACGACATCTGTTTTTGTGGTGGCTGCAGCGCCGGCAGCTTTGGCAGGGTACACCAATTGGGACGCGTTTGGATGCCACTGAACGATATGGACATCGGTTGTGTTATGCGAAAGACTTTCTTCGCCTGTCCGGCTGTGGGTTGCGGCTGTGGCACAAAAGTGTTCGTGCCGCTGGGATAATTTTGGCTTTTAGCATACACCTCGGCCATGTTCTTCTGATCCAAGCTCGTCTTCGAATCCTGCGGTTCTTCGTATTGTGAGCTCTCCTCGCTACTAGTCTCATCGGTCCAATCCTGTGAGTAAAAATGGATAGAGTAGAAATCAAAGGCTGACTGCTAATCTGTAAAAGCTAGAAATTTGCCTAAATTTCTTCAAATACGTGGAAAACGACGCGTTCAGACAGACGGACATGGTAAGATCGAACTAGCTCGTCGCCCTTTTATGTGGTCGGAAATGCTTCCATTAAATCCGTTTATACCTTTCATATGGAGTTAAACCCTAGGTGGAAAATTGAGGCTATTGGGACGTATATTTCCCAACGCTACTCAGCCGTGGCTGATTAAGCAATACTCGGCTTTGCCGGATAATTTATGTCCTTTGGGAACACCTACGCTCAGGCTGCTGTCACTGCCGTAGCTTTTGCGGGGTAGTCTAATAAAGTCCTTGCTTAGTAGTGCCACCCAATCGATTTCCGTTTCTGCAAGGTTAGGTTGTGGCAGATCCTCGGGTTCATCGGTATCGGGCGCCGTTTTGAGGGCATCTTTTATGGCTAACAGACGCTCATGCATCCGATTTCTGTTGCGTCGCATCGTCTGAATGGGCTCGTGGGTCATGTGCACCAAGAAATCGAGCAGCGAATATTCCACATCCACCTCATAGTGCTCCCTCCATGATTCATGATTCATTATCAGCGTGCTCAGGTGACGCACAGCCTCCGCCTGGTTCAACATACCCTCATAGTGAAACCGCTCGACCATGTTGTCGATGGAGCGGCGCACTTGATGGCTGTTGGTGCTCAGGAAGCGATGGTTCCGTATCTTGTGCACTGCGTATTGCATCAGCGAGCGTCTCTCAGACGTGGTGAACTGGGATAAACAAAAGGGAACCGCATTAAGAAGTCGGAAAATAAGTATGTTTTTTGGACTTACGCCGGCACCAGCTAAGCATTTTACTAGCTTTTCCACATTTTGCAAAACAGCCTCATTGCGTGGATCTTCAGACATTATTTATACTGTGGTGCTGTCGAAGCAGCTGCGCTGCTGTTTAAAATGTGTGCACAATAGCATACAAAAATCAAAAATTGCAACAAATGTTGTGCTTTGTTAAAAGCTATTTAAATTGTGCACATTTTAAGTGTGACCAGACCCTGTGCAACTGCCAAATCCCAAGGTATACAAGTGCTACAAGAGTAACCAGACTTTGGCTTTCATAAGTATGCAGTGTGACCAAAAAATTGTTACAAAAGGTAAACAAACGCAAATTCAATAGCTTTCTTACCAATTAATTTTTTTTTTTAAATTAATTTTCGGCATCAAACATGTGCTGGACAAGCAAAGCTTCCACTGAGACGAGTGCACATCCCATATATGTTATACTCGGCTCGGGCGGACACACTGCCGAAATGTGTAAAATCAATCAGGCCCTGCTGCAGTCGAACAATAGTCAGACGCAGAACAAGCCGGTCCGCTACATTGTGGCCAACAGCGACGACACCTCCAAGCGCCAAATGCGCGCCGCCCTACCCGCGACAAAGGACAGCGACTTTATCAGTGTGCCGCGCAGCCGGGTCGTGGGCCAGAGCTGGCTTAGCAGCGTATTCACAACACTGTGGGCACTGCTCTGGAGCTGCTGGCTAATTTGGCGCGACCGGCCGGACCTGGTGCTGTGCAATGGTCCGGGCACTTGTGTGCCCTACTGCTATGCGGCGTACATGTGGCGTTTGCTCGGCCGCCTGCCCGCCCGCAGCAAGATCGTCTTTGTGGAGAGCTATTGTCGGGTCGAAACGCTTTCGCTGAGCGGCCGCCTCCTGTTGCCACTGGTTGACATGTTTGTCGTCCATTGGCCAGCGCTGGCGACACGCTATTCCCACAAGCCTAACCTGTGCTACTTTGGCAGACTTTTATAAGATCGAAAGTAATATAACCAATATACATACCTGTACATATGCCTTGTATACTGATATTCCATAGAGTTCATCCCAATTAAAGTATAAACTCAACGACTAAGCCGAATCAGCTCTCTTTTGGAATATATAAAGATGGATGTAAACAGGCAGCTTGGCTCTAGGTGTATTTGCGAGTATCGATCAAGCACGTCGAGGCTTATATGTTATATCCATTCCAACTACAGCTCGAATGGACCAGCACGATGGACTATGCAGAATTAAATTAACTATATAATCTTTTGAAACAAGGAAACCAATCTGAATACATTTTCAACACTTTACTAAAACATTCATTTTTCGATTTATAATTGCCCGTTCTAATGAAAATATTACAAGCTTAAGATATTTTCATATAGAATATACGGGCTACATTTTGTTTTTATCCACAAATTTTTAGCTATCAAACATGATACGATAAATCCAAGTAATTTTTGCATTATGACTGAGTGTTTCTGACAAGGTTATATTTGAAGCATAACATTTTATACAAGAATTAAAGGTTCCGTTTCATAAATGAAATCGAATTCGAGTAAGGCTCAAATCCTCAATCAGAATATCATCAAAATGTGCTATATAAATGGTATCGAGCAAATGCTTCTCAAGATATGACATACATTTTACGAACAGACAACAGCATGCTAATCAGATCGACTTAATAATATTAATACACGTTACAGATTAATATTCGAAATATATTGTATAAAAAACTAAAAATTCAGTTATAACTAGTTTCATAGTAACACGAAAATATAATAATAATAATATTTAAATTAGGAAAACAAAAATATTTGTATGGGCCGCATACGGAACCCAGATCTTCAGAAACAACTAACTAAAAACTAGAACTAAAAATATGTATAACATTGATGGCAATTTAGCCATGGGGCATGTTTAAATTATAATTAAAAATAATCCTAGCGCGACTTGCGCTTGCAGAGCTTGCGATGTGCCTCAATTTGATGGCCAAGCAAATCCTGACCGCACTTGGGACACTCGCTGGTTTGCTTGAAGAGATTGCGCTGGCGTATCTGACGTGGTGTCAATTCATTCTCGCTGGCCCTGGCCGAATCACTGGATGAGCTGAGATCTAGTGCAGCGATTTCAGCGTCTGTGTAGCCGGAGCTCTTCAGTATTTGACGCTGTGTTGTCCGTGGCTTACGTTTGGCTGCCGTAGCTTTGGTCTTATTAATAATGCTGCTTTGCCTGTTGCCAGGTAAATGGGAATTCTTGTTTATAGTTGGCGGCGGCACTTTAATGGTAATGCTGCAGCCTTCCAGATGATTGGCAAATTCGGAGCGTTTCATTTTCTCAAAGCATATGGGACAACTGGTTATATCGTTGCCCTCATCGTACTGATAACGTGAACTGCATGGCACCACATCGTTTTCGAGCTGGAACTCCTGCAGGAGCGTATCTTCGCCGAATAAATCATCAATGATTGACTGATCGGCTAGCTCAGCGGCCGCATTTAGTTCATCGCCAGCATCTGCTGCCCCATCATCGTATTCATCATCGATCATCACAATATCTTCGTCGCTATAAAGCGATTCCTCCTCCATGACCTCGCGCTTGATGTTAATGGTGCGCTCCTGGCTACTCACTTGTGGTTGTGGTTGGGGCTGCGTCTTGTTTGCTACAGCTGCAGGTTGGCGAACTGGCAGCTCCGACAGGTCATCCTCGCTGTCTGAAATATCAATGACGGGCGCGACAACATCGCGCACCATGACGTCCTCATCGTAGGACTCCCAGCTGATAAGATCTTCGGAAACGCGACGACGCTTGTTTGGATTTTCCAACTTGTATGGCACTGGTTTTTTAGGCTCGGTTTTAGCGGCTTTAGCATTTTCGCTGGCAAATCGCTTGGACCACACCTCGCGCAAATGGTTGCGATTAACATTATTTGGCAATCCCTGGGCGGAATCGCCACTGCGATTGCCATTTGTCATGCTGTAGCCCTGACCCTCCATGCTGCTGTTGAGCGAGTTGTTTTTGTTAGCGCCCTTGCCCTCCTCTTCACTGCCATCTTCGATGAGATCCTTGAAGCCGACTATATTGCCGCGCCTCTTTTTGCTGGCGCTCGTCTGCATGACATCAAATGGTTTGCTCGATACGCCTGGGTAAGAGCTGGGCGGGAATGCGCCAGGCAAACCCAGAGCTGGCTGCACCTGTGGCAGCAGGTTAACCGATGTCCTTGGTTTGCCAAAATATTTGCGTATATCATCGCCGGTTGTGGTTTCATTTTTAAACCTGGTCGTATACTTGGACGTTGGCTTTGTGGGTTTTTTGGCGGTCGATTTGGCCGGCTCGCTTCTCTTTTCAAAGGTTCCGCCACACTCGCGCTGATGCTTGGCCCACCACTGATCTCCTGGACCGGGCGCACGGTTCGATGTGCGCTTCACCCAACCCTGAAAGGGATTGTGATACTGGCAGATGCCATTGCAGCGCCAGATGTGCGTCTTATAGGCGTCCACCTCATCGTGAAAGGTATGATAGACGGTTATATTGGTGCCAGCCACTTTGTTGATGATGCCCATAATCCGCTTAAAGTTCGGTCCATGTCCGCCATTGCCCTCGCGTATGTTGAGCACAAAGCAATAGGCATGAATCATCTCGTGCTGTCAAGGCAAAGCAAAACAATCGATGAATAGACTAGGACATATGCAAGATGCATTGCCACTTACCAGCAGAGTCTCAACCAAATCCTTGCGTGGACGCAGCTTCAGCAGCGGCTCACTGAGTCTTATGATCACCTCCTTGGAGAAACGATTGCCGCGCTGATAGCAAATGCCCGCACAGGAATACATGCGCTTGCTCCACTCAACCATGACAGCGCCCAGACGCTGCTGGAAAAACTTTTGATCGAAGCGCACAAACATGGCGAATATATCGGGTGTTGGATCAACTAGTTCCCATTCCGGATGCACTAGATTCTGGGTCTGGTCCAGATAGTTATCTGAAACAGCTCGCGGCGGGCTGGGCGCCTTCATAAGCTCCTTATTCGGCTCGCGCTGCACAGCGTTGGGTGAGTATATAGTGAGTATAGTGTAAATATGATATGGATATATCCTTCATACTTACGCATGGTGGGGGCGGCTTCTTGTTTGAATGTTTCTTATTATTGTTTTTACCGGTTTTGCTCATGTCGAGGGCAAAGATGCTGACGCCTTCATTGCCAACGTCCTCATCGCCGCTGACGTCTGCATCCGCGGCATTCATTTCGGCTTGCAGCTTCAGCGCCAACTGAAAGTCAGCATCATCTTGACTCGAGTTCTGTGTCATCTTAGTCTATTCAAAAATACACAATTTTCGTTTGTTTTTTTCTGGCTTGTGTTGCAAAGCTAATTGCGTTGTTACTTACTGGCGCTGAGCTGGGCTCGCTGTCGGATATATTGCCATCGAGCTGCTGTTGCAGCTTGAGTGCAAATAAAAAGTCTGGATCTTCAGACATTTTGCATGCAATCTAAATTCAGTTAACGCTATCGAACACAAATGCCGCAAAGTTCTTTAAAATTCTTCACAAATTCGCGGCCAGAACCCAGCTGTTGTCTACGGTTTGTCTGGCAGCACTGCGCAATTAAATAATTGCATTGCTGCCAAGTGGAAAGCAAGAAAATATCGATATGTTTTACGCCAGACTGGCTAAAAATAAAAAATTAATATTGATTAATTTTTTTTTTTTAATTTTAAATCTACACATTTAGTGCGTTGTGCAGTTGAGGCTACATTTGAGTAGCTTACTGCAATAGTTAAGTAATGAATCTATATTCATGGCAATCTACTTGTGTATAACTTTTGCAAAAAACAACCAAGCTGGCTCGGAGCTTTGGTTAGCTGATCTGTAATGCAATTTTGATGGTTACATTTAGAAGGTCTACTTTTATTTGTTATATGTATGCATGTCAATAATAATTGTATTCTACGAATATGTTTGAATGAAATTTGTATTGGCTTACCTGATCTGGCAACCTTAACAGTTGGAGCTTAAAGCCTTAAAGTATGCGCGCTATCTCAAGCACAGTATATCAAAAATATACTGTATGGTATTTTTTCTCCTGTAGCTATATGGAATTGGATCGTTTTTGAGTGCGATCGACCACACTGATATTGTCGTTGTCAGCGGCCAAAATATTTGAATAAAACAATTGAGAGTGCGTATTGTGCCGAAGTGACACAAAAATGAAATATTTGACCAAGCGACAGCGCAAAAGAAAGAAGGTGCAATTAATCAATCGTATTGGCCAAATCTATTATAATACGGACACAGACAGCGAAACTGGCGTCGACGTAGACGTTGACGTCGACGTTGACGTCGACGTCGACGTTGACAGTGAAGCTGAAGCTGAAGAAGCTTACGAACTGGAGCTAACATCAACAAATAAAAAGGTAATTGATGCGGGTCAGTTTGGCGGCTAAGGGATTTCAGCAAACCATATGAGTTTGAGCCACATTTTAGATACCGAAAGCAGCCAAGAAGTCCATGTCAACACAGCTGCCAACCAAGGCCATTCCGAAGGGTGGCTGCAAGTCCAAGCCGCAGCAGCAAGACGGGACGGCAACAGCATGTGGTGAGTAACCGGCGTTAACGGCGGCGACTGCGGCTGACGTCGGCGTCTGGCATAGGCGTCATATGCCGCCGTCGCCGCCGCCGCATAAACAAATACCAACCGAGTTTTTAAACAAATGTGCAGCGCATAAACAAAGTGACCGGCTTAAGGCCTTTTCACGCAGGCCAATCATTCTTTTTGCATACCTCCACTAAAACCGAACGCATACCGAGTACCGAGTCAACATATTGCGTATATTATGCAACGCATCTCTCTCGGTCCGTTAAAAAACGCTCTAACCGATTCGTAACGATCTCAAGCTAAAGTCAGCTGATTTGCATTGCTCTCTCTCTCTCTCTCTCTCTCTTTTCTCTCTGTCTCTTTCTCTTCCTGCTCGTGAATCGACTCTCTTGCGACCCGACGCGAATAAGATATGCCAAACCAGAAGCGCAATGTCGCAGCTGTTGGCATTAGTTGGAAACAGTGAGCGAGTCTGCTTTGTGCCGGTCTTGACGTCGTCCGGTGTCGACTCCCATCCATATTATCCATTTTAGCCAACTACAGTATTATGTGCTTGCCGCCCGCAAACAAAGAAATTGCCAAAAAAAAAAAAAAAAATTAATAAAACAAACAGATAACAGTCTAAAAAAAATTTGAATAAAAATACGAAAAAAATACTAAAAGAAGTGCACGAAAAATTCGTTAAAAATACAAAAAAAAAAACACGTGCTCTGTGAAAAACAGCATAACCTCTAAAATATCAAGCTACAAAACAAACACAACAAAGAGCTATAAAAAACCATTGTTTCAAGAAGTTATTTTAATTTTGTTTTGTTGTTGAGTAGCTTTAATTCAGTTGGGTGTTTTTTTTTTAATAAACTTTTGGCTGCGGATAAGAAAGACTTTCTTAAGCTCTTCTACATTTTTTGTTGTTTTTGTTGTTTTTAATGCGCATGTTGTTTTTATTATTGAGTGAGCTGTGAATTTTGTAAAATGAACATGAATAATTGTTGCAGTCGTCTTTATAGATAATCGCCGCATGAATTTTGGATCCTGCCCCGTGCCGCCCATTGATCGTGATCTAGAGTGCTATTATCATCGCAATGTGCCGCTGACTCTGGGCAACTTCATGGATCTGGATCGCCTCAACGAGCGTCAGGGACAGCGTCGGAAATCGACGAGCACTCCACAAATCTCGCCAACCGTTTCGTATGCCAGCGCTTGCAGCCTTGAGCCAGCAGTTGACATGGAGACAGCGGCACCTCCGCCACCTCCACCTCCACCTCCACCGCCGCCGCCGCCGCCGCCGGAAGCACCGCCGGATGCAGCCATGTCTGGTAGCAGTTCCCCCGAGCCCATGCCAGATGATAAGCCCTTAGAGGCAAGCGGCGAGGCAGAGCAGATGGATCTATCGGTTAACGAGCTGCTGACACGTTTTGCCATCAATACACCTTACCAGGAGTTGGCGAGCCTCACGCTCACCATGCTCCAAAACACGGCGTTCGGGCCACTGATAACGGGCAGCCCCAGCACCGGCGGCAATATACCATCCTATGAATTCTGGCCGAATCCCTATCAGATTAGTTACCTCAACAATGCCGAGTCGGGCGCTGCTGTTGGCAATCTGGCCAATCTCGCTGTTGCCCTGCCGGACAGCTGCCTGAAGCCCATCGGCTATGAGGCCAAGTCCAAGAATGATCGCGAACAGCTGCAGTCGGAGAGGCAGCAGCAGCACCTCGAGAATGGCCATTACTTGCGTCCATCGTCTGTCGACATGTGGCTACCCTGGCAGCATCAGCGCCAGCAATGCGACGCATACGATCCTAGCAGCGGGGGCGGGGGTGCTGTTGGCGTCGCAACAACAGCAGGAGCAGCCAACATGGATCCGAATCCGAACAGCATTGTGGAGAGCATCAAATGCATTTGGAAGCGCAACAATCATTGGGAAAGCATCAATAGCAATGACCACTGGGCCAACTGGGGCAACAATCAAAACGGCAGTATCTGGAGCGTTATGGAGCCGCAGCTCCAATCGCCGCAGCAGCAACAACAGCAGCAACAGCAGCAGCAACAGCAACAACAATTGTCTGAAACTAGCTGGGATCAACGGAGTCGAGCTGTGATGGCCGCGTCGCGTCTGTGCGGCTTCTATGTGCCCGTGTCGGTGCCGCCCTCAGAGTATACCCCGCAAATGGCAGCAGCAGCAGTAGCAGCAGCGGCGGCAACAACAGCCTCAACCAGCAATGGCAATGGCAATTTTTACATGCGCAACAGCAATAATCCGCGCTATATCAACAGAAGCTATGTTAATTATAGTGCACGGAGCAATACGCGCACTGTGCAGTATCAGCTGCTGCAGCAGCAACATTCACAGCAGCAACAGTTGCCGCCGCCGCAGCAGCAGGCGCACCTGCGCTACAGCTATATAAATCAAAGTCAAACACAGCAGCAGCAGCAGTCGTGGCAGTGGCAGCAGTACAGGCCGCCCAAGCCACGCCCACATTTCTATCCTGGTCGCTTCTACAAGGGCAACGGCTACACCAACAACAGCAATAACAACAACAACATCAACAACAACAACTACAACAACAATAACAACAATAGTAACAATGCAGCGCGCAAATATTGCAAGCATTGCTGCTGCAACGGGCGCTATCACAGCGGCAACATGCACCTGCACGCCAGCAACAACAGCAGCAACAGCCACATGGGCAACCTGGAGCTGGTCACGGTGAACATGTCGCAGGAGGATCTGGACGCTGCCCAAATGTATGCCATACACGGCGAACGATTCTTTGAAATGCCCATGGGAAGACGCTATAGGCGCAGTCTTTATCCGCCGGCGGGTCTTACGGCGGCACCGCTGCCAACCCCGGCGCCACCGCCACCTCCACCGCCGCCGCCACCGTCGCCGTCGGACATATTTCAGGCAAATGGGCACATTGACAACTGGCAGACAGTTGTCGCCATGCCGCAGGTACGTTTGGGTCTTTGGGCCACAGAGGCACACATTGAACATCCTGTTCTGATTACTTCTTAGTATCAAGAGCCGGAACTAGCTGCAGTTGTGGCACAATCAACGCCGCCGCCACCGCCAACACCGCCGCCACCGCCGCCGCCGCCGCCGCCACCGCCTCCACCGCTGCTGCTGGCGATGTCATCGGCGTCATCAGCTTCGTCACAGTCGGGTCAGGTGACGGCGCCAGTGTGTGACGATTCCAAGCTATATACGGCAAATTTTCCGCCGCTGCCGGCGCCGAACCAGAAACGCGTATGTCAAAACCAAAAGGATTAGATTGCCACATGAGTTGAGTTAGTTTCTCAGTACAAATACAAACAAATTTAGACTTTGCATGCTCTCATATTCTCTATTTACAGTCGAGTCTATGTGAGCCCCCCAACAGTTCTTAAACTGAAGTGTCCGCTTTCAACAGTTTATCGCCCGATCGTACATCAAATGACAGTCAGGTTAAGTTATATAATATATTGTAAAAGCTTTCTAGGATAAGTGTTAATTGTTACTCATCTAGTGATAGAAACATATATATTTAGTTTACAGTTTTTTTTTTCTAATTTGTATTCTGCATTTATTTTTCAAGCCATTAAAATCTTAATAATTAAGTCTAAGCCCTAAACAAATAATCTTGGACAGTTTCATGTTGCGACGTCAAATTAATTATAAGCTCAATAAGAACTATATTTAAAACAAACCATTAAGCATATAAATGTTATAAAATAAATCAACGCAAATTCAATATTTTAAACGCGATTGTATATTCCAATGCTGCCATTAACAATATTTCAGTTAACTTTTGTATTTATTTATATAATTCCATCAACAGTTTTTGTCATTTTCTGTTTTGTGACCATAACAAGAATCGCTTTAATTACCATCTAACAATATTAAGTTCAACCCATTCGCATTTTTACTAATGTGCATGTCAGATTCAACTTTTGAAACTAACGGTACGCAATTTACCATCATTTACGTGTATTTTTTGGTCCTTACTCGTTTTCGCGCACTGAAAAGTTCATATATATTTGCAACTAAAAATTACCGCATGCAAAAAATACTAAAAACAGTGTGCCCTGAAAACAGCTGTGTTTGACATAGCAGGCGTTGCCAGATCAGATAGACCCCTGGGCTGTGAAACTAGGCAAAACATTTTCAAATAGTAAACCTATTCGATATAGAGCAGAGCTGAGAAGGAGCAAAATTAAAATGGAATTTGGGCGCGACAACTATCAGGACTTTTTTGAGAAGCTGCACAGGTAAGCCGTACATTAAAACCAAACAAACACATCAATGTCTGGCCATTTCCAGCACTGAGGGCCCCCGTAATCTGCGCCAGATTTTCGAGGACGATGACAAGCCGCTGCAAAACGAGACCAGTAATTTACGCTATCAACCGCAGCCAAACAACAAGCAGCCGCAGCAGCAACAACAACAACAACAGCAGCAGCAGCAACAACAGCAACAACAGCAGCAGCAACAACAGCAACAGCAACAAAAGCACAAATCAAAAATACATTCGTCTGTGCCGCGTAACAAACACGAACTTATGACCGTAGAGAGCTGGAATACTGTTGTAGCCAAGGTGGCGCAGGGCTACAATGGCAGTGATAATGTTGGGCGTGTGGGCGTGGCGCTGTCACGGAATGGCGCTGGCGCTGCCAAGCTGGTAGTTTACAAGAGCCGTACCCAGCTTCTGAGCACTCTGCTGCTGACCAAATCGACACAATCATCGTCGCCCCGTGCCGGTCCATCGAATGTGATACTGCGCGAATCGTATATGCAGTTCTACGATGATGAGCAGCGTTTTTGGAGTCTGCGCTTCGAATTGGCCAAGGATGAGGAGGAGTTTACCGATGCACTGATAAAGCTGGGTCTGCCCATCGAGGAGATGCGCAACGAGGCGCAGGCCAGCAAACCGAACGCCAGCAGCACGCCGCCGCCAACATCGATCACACTGCCGCAGCCGTTGCCGCGTCAGCAAATCTCGGCTACATCCACAGGTGAACCGAGCACAGTGCCAATCAGTTATGACAGCGAAAGCGAGTCGACACAGTCCAACGAGGATAACATCATTACCACACATCGCGCGCGTCCGGCCAACAATTCGTTGATTCCGCTGGCAGCCAGCAGCAGTGCCGTATCGCTGGCCGCCATAACACCCCAGAATATATTGGCGGCATCGCCCACCAGGAAGCTGGAGGTCTATCTCGATGAGCAGCGGGCCACTGGGCATGCCATGGACAAGAAGATGGACACCATATTGCAGGCCATGTGCCGTCTGGCCAGCAGCAGCAATGTCCCGTTCAATGACGGCGGCGACTCCAACTCTATGTCTATTACGGCCGATCAAAATGAGTCCAAGAAAATGGACACCATATTGCAGGCGATGGGTCGATTGGCCAACAATAACAGTATACAACAGTTGAGCGACAGCCTGGACACAACCCGCGGTGTCACCGATAACGAGGATGAGCTGCTTGAACTCGAGCAGAAGCTGCTCGACTTTAAAAAGGAGAATCGTTCACTTATGAAGAGCCTCAAGGCCAAGGAGCAGGCACTCGCCGATCTGCGCGCCTCCACCTGTGCCCTCTGCGAGGAGCTGCTCACGCAAAACAATGAACTGAAGCTGCAGAATGCAGCGCTACTCGCGGCTATGTCGAGCCACGGTAATAATGCCGCAACCGTGGCCAATATTGCGCCCAATTCTCCATTCGCTGCCGGCAATTGCGGCAATTGTGAGCAGTATTTGACCAAGATTTCTGGACTGGAGCGCCGCCTGTCCGCTCTGCAGACAGCTCTGCTCAATTATACGACCAGCGGCACCATTATACCAGCTAATATATCGACTGCTCCGACAACTGCCTCCTCGCCGCTCTAAAAGATTAGGCATTGTTGTTTTCATCAATGACTATTCCTGTATTATATTTGTATCTATTTACCGTATGTTATTTATATATATATATATATACATATATATAAATATATATATATATTTATATATATATATATATATATGTGTGCATGTGTGTGTGTGTGAGCATGTTTAGTTAAGTGTAATCTGCGTCATAAGTTGGATACTAAATTATCATTGTTTGTAATCGACGCATATGTATAAAAAAAACATTTTGGGCCAACGCATTTCATCATGCAAATAAATTTTGATGCAGTTCATCAACAAAAAATTCCTGTTGGCAGTGCGCTGGCCGCTAAACCCAAAGTTTAAGTCCACGCATGCTTCATGCTTTACTCGCAAGGGTAGCGCCAGGCAAGTGGTCGTACATGCATGTCAAACGCGTGTCGTCACAGATGCTAAGTTCTGCTTGCCAGCTGGTGCATATACAGTTTGATCTTTGATTTATAACTGTCCATTCGCAGAAGGCAACCGCGTGACGTCACAGCTGCTTAACTCTGCTTGGCCGGCATATACAGTTAATCTTCTCAAAAATTACATGACGTTCATATTTTAATATAGGAATTGGGGACTTGGTTCGATCTCTGAAACAAAATTAAAAGACAATGAAGCATTCAAGAAACTAACCTTTTTTTTGCACTAAAATGAAAACATTTTGATTTATCATTAAGTATAAATGAATGTAAAATAATCTGTTTCTGCTATTTTTACGACTATATATAAAGCAGGTGCAAAAGGTGCTTTAGGAGGACATACCGAGTCGTTCAATTCAACTATGAAAGCACATCATACAGCAGCTATAGGAACGATTGATAACCTTACGCAAGAGTATACCATCCAGACTTACAGATCAATATAGATGTAGATTTATGTACTAAACAAATTTGTACATTCTAATTTGTTGTATTTGCAAAGAATGGAAACATTTTTAGGAGGATCGTTAACTTAACACTAAAGACAAGTCTAAATGAGTGTGAGGGTGTGTGTGTGTGTGTGGCATACATGGGACAGTCTACCGTGAATTAAGGAAGCGCAGTGTAGCTGAATTGCCCGCCAGGTGTGCTCCTCACATTGGCTTCAGATGTAATATAAATATATATATATTTCATCTCATATATATATATATATATATGTATTTATATCATATATAACTAGCCTAGAGGTTGCTCTAATTTCAACTCATCTCTTTTTTACTTTTAACTAACATGTTAAACAAACTAAATGCCATAAAGTGCTTTGGGTAGTCGTTGCTAGTTGGTGCTGCTATCGCTGAGGCTGCTGAGGTATTTGCTGGCGCCAGGTCCATTGCCGGCGCCGGTGCCGCCGCCGCCGCCAACACGGTGTCGCTTGCGTTTGGCCTTTGCCTTCTTGCGTCGCGGCGCTGATGTTTCCGCTTTACGTTTGTATTTGCCCTGACGCTTCTTTTTGCGGCCGTACTCATCCGACTCGCTGGTGCTGGACTCCTCGTTGTCGCTGGAATCCGATTCCGTATCGCTGCTGGACAAATCTGAGCTCGACGATTCGCTGTCCGATGATGTGGATGAGCTACTGCTGGAACTGCTGCTGCTAGTGCTGGCAGCACGACGACGCTTTGATTTTTTGCTGCTGCATTTATGCTTATGCTTTTTGGCCGACTCCTTGCTGCTGGTCTTTATTTTTGCCTCCTTGTGCTTCTTGCTCTTTCTTTTGCGCTTCTTGTGCCGTTCGGTTTTTGTGTGCTTCGTCGCCAAAGTGACGGCTGTTTTGCTGCTGCTGCTGCTGCGTTTACTACTAGTAGTAGTAAAGTATTTGTTGCTGTTTTTCTTATCTGGCTTGCTTGCCGTTGTTTTTATTATTGCTGCTGCTGCAGCTGGTACAATGTCGCTCCCACCGCCGCCGGCGCCTTTGAGCTCCTGCGCCCGCAGCTCTGTTAGCGGTGTCAAGTAGTCAAGTTCTGAGTCCGAGCTGGTGCTTTCTACATCGAGCAGTATTTCTTTGTTGGGATCAACCTAAGCGACGTACGTAACGCATGTGATGCTCAGATTTTATTTTATTTTTTAATTTAGTTTTGGTTTTGCTTTGCGGCTTTTGCTTACCTTGAGAAAATTGCGGCATTGGTAAGTCAGGTGACCTGCGTAGCCGCACTTCTTGCAGGCTGCTCGCAGTGTATCCTTGTTGGCATTCGACAGCGGGAAGTTCATCTTTCTTGCCAGAGTTAATTATTGCTCTTTTCACTATTAGTTGCCCATTAATTGACGTGACATCGGCACTGGCTTAGTCTGGTCTGCTTTAACAACCACACGGCGGCTATTGTTGTTGTTGTTGTTGTTGCTGCTGCTCAGCCTGCATCGATAATCGATACTTTGTTGACGATAAATGGAGCAGACAAAATAAATGTTCCCACTGGCAGCTTTCAACTCGATCCATTTGCTCAATTTAATGTCGATAATGATACTGATTGCGATTAAATGATGCTAGCTAATAAACAATAATTATATACGATGAAAATGTAAACAAAATAAATTTTTAATGAACATCATTGTATTGAAGCTAAAGAAAAATTAAAAAACAAAATTTATTGAGTGTCATATATTCGATAATCGATACCAAACTTTCTAAATGTTTTTAAAGTGGCAACAGAAAAAAACAATGAAAAAATAAGCAATCGACTGTTATCGATACCGTAATCGTACTCGTGGACACTTGTTATCGAGTAGCAACACAAATTTTTCAGTGCGAGTGTGTCGTCCAGTGTCAAATATGACAAACTATTGCCAATTGATGTAGATGAATTCGCCGTGCGTTGCCAAGTGGAGTGTAACAGTGTATCAGCAGGTTTCAGACGACGCTTTCACCGTTTTCGCACGCCCCCCCCTCCACACACACACACACACACGCTCGCACACGCACACAACAAGAATTGAATCTTCAATTTGGAATTTTGATTGCCCCGCAAGATGCAACAGAACGCAGCCAGCAACCCGTTTTCGGTGGCCGCCTACGGCGATCGACCCCAAATAGGGCTGGACGTGGAGTTCGGCGCCGATCCTGCCAGCGGTGCCGCATTCTTTCAGAGCGATGGCCGCAAGCATGACGACCTGAAGCAGATGCTGGACAGCAATAAGGATGGCCTCAAGCTGGAGGCGATGAAGCGCATCATTGGCATGATAGCGCGCGGCCGGGATGCCAGCGATCTGTTTCCGGCCGTTGTCAAGAATGTCGTCTCCAAGAATATTGAGGTGAAGAAACTGGTGTATGTCTATCTGGTGCGCTATGCCGAGGAGCAGCAGGATTTGGCACTGCTGTCCATATCAACATTTCAGCGCGCTCTGAAGGATCCCAATCAGTTAATACGCGCCTCAGCATTACGCGTCCTCTCTTCCATAAGGGTCAGCATGATTGTGCCCATTGTTATGCTGGCAATCCGGGACAGCGCCGCCGATCTGAGTGCATACGTACGCAAGACGGCAGCGCATGCCATACCCAAGCTGTATTCGCTGGACGCCGATCAAAAGGACGAGCTGGTCACGGTCATTGAGAAGCTCCTCTCGGATCGCACCACGCTGGTGGTGGGCTCCGCCGTCATGGCCTTTGATGAGGTAAGATTGCTCCAACTAACGCACATTAGCAATTGCGAATTGGTTCAATTGGTATCGAATTCGACAGGTTTGCCCGGAACGCGTAGATCTCATTCACAAGAACTATCGCAAGCTGTGCAATCTGCTGGTGGATGTGGATGAATGGGGCCAGGTGATTATCATCAATATGCTGACGCGCTATGCACGCACACAGTTCGTTGATCCTAATGCAGACGAGGAGCCGGGCCAGCCGAATGAGGCACTGGACGTGGATGCGCCCACAAATGAGCGCTTCTATGATGAGTCCTCCAATTCTAGCAGTGATGCGGATGCTACCAGCGAAGATGAGGCAGCAGCCGGAGGGACAGCTGCAGCCACGGGCAAGGGCAAGTCCAAGTCTAGCAAAACGAGCAACAACAACAGCAACAACAATGACAAAGACAATGACAATAGTAGCAGCAACAACAACTACCACATCGACCTGGATCATCGCCTGCTGCTCCGCCAGACCAAGCCGCTGCTGCAGTCACGCAATGCCTCCGTGGTGATGTCCGTGGCCCAGCTGTATCATCATGTGGCGCCCCGGAATGAGGTGCAGCTAATAGCGAAGGCTCTGATACGGCTGTTGCGTTCGCACAAGGAGGTGCAGAGCGTGGTGCTCAATTGCATTGCGTCGATGTCGGGTCGTCGCAAGGTCATCTTTGAGCCGCATCTCAAGTCGTTCTTTGTGCGCACCAGCGACCCCACGCACATCAAGCTGCTCAAACTGGACATACTTACCAATTTGGCGTCTGCCTCGAGCATCTCGCTCATCTTGCGCGAATTCCAAACCTACATCTCCAGCAACGATCGTCCGTTTGTGGCGGCCACCATTCAGGCCATCGGACGCTGTGCAGCCAGCATCAAGGCGGTCACAGAGACTTGCCTCAGCGGTCTCGTGCATCTACTCTCCAATCATGATGGTAAGCTCTGAACTTTGCTTAAGATCTATATCAATACTATCTATATCTCTATATACTGTTTGCCCTGACTGACTGACTGACTGATTGGTGATCAACGCACAGCCCAAATCATAAGAGAAAAGAAGTTGAAATTTTCACTGTAGTTACATGTGATGAAGAAATTCCACTCGCAAGTATGGAAAAATCGCGAAAAACGATTGTATAAAACTTTTTTTTTTTACCATCCGATCGGCCTCCAACTCAATTTCAAAGTTCATTGTTCAAATTCATTAAAGGGGTGTTTCCCACTTTTTGAAAAAATCCATCCCTCCTTGGCATAAATGGGGGTCAAAGATTTGGTAAGTGACGTTTCGCACTCAAATTCATATCCAAGGATCTATATGAAAAATCATTTGAGACGTGTTTCACTTTTTTCATAAAATCAAAGCATTCTCGGTGGAAGGTGCAATTCAAAGTTTTTTTAGGTGAAGTGGTTTAAGTGGAGAAGGGAAAATTTATTTTATACGTGCCACGGGCAAGGACGGGGTTTACCTGCCAGTACATATATATGTATATATGGATGTATGTATTTTTATCCACACAGAGCACGTGGTGGCCGAGAGCGTGGTGGTCATCAAGAAGCTGCTGCAGAGCAAGGCCGCCGAACACTACGAGATTATCACCCAGATGGCCAAGCTGATTGACTACATAAATGTGGCGGCTGCGCGTGCGGCAATCATTTGGCTAATTGGCGAATACAATGAGAAGGTGCCGCTTATAGCGCCCGATGTGCTTCGGAAGATGGCAAAATCGTTTGTGGATGAACAGGATGTGGTCAAGCTGCAGGTGCTCAATTTGGGCGTCAAGCTCTATCTGACTAATCCGGCGCAAACGTCGCTGCTCTGCCAGTACGTATTCACGCTGGCACGTTACGATACCAACTATGATATCCGTGATCGGGCACGTTTTCTGCGCCAGTTCATCTTCCCCGCCAGTGGCGGCACCACAGTGCTTACGGAGCATGCACGGCACGTGTTTCTGGCTACCAAGCCGGCACCCGTGCCGGAAAGCAAATACCGTGACAGCAACAACTATCAGCTGGGCTCTCTATCGCACTATCTGAATATGCAAGCGTCGGGCTACAAGGAATTGCCCGCATTTCCCGTGGTGGCACCCGATGCCAGTGTGCGCAACATTGCCGGCTATATGCAGGAGAAGTTACCCGGTGAAAGTCCCGGCCGCAGCAAGTCCTCCTCAACCAAGGGCGCTGTCAAGGAGGCGCGCGAGAAGAGCTTCCTATCCGAGTCGGAGAAGTCATCCGCCTATTCCGAATCAAGTGGCAGCAGTAGCGACTCCAGCAGCGACAGCTCATCCGGCAGCGATAGCGAGCAGGAGGATCAGGTCAAACCGGCACAAACCAAGACACCAAAGGCTGCCATTGCGGCTCCCAATCTGATCGATGACACCAGCAGCAATCCAACCGATGCTACCGCCGGCGCCAGTTCCGCAACAGGCCATAATCTTAACAACAATGCTGTTGCCGATTCGGGCACCTCGGACAGCGGGGAATCCTCGCTCTACAGCGGCAGCGACGGCGACAGCAGCGATTCGAGCAGCGACAGCGATCAGCAGCAGAAGAAGCCAAAGGATTCGGATAAGCAGAAGCAGGAGCCGCAGCCGCCAGCTAAAAGCAGTTTGGATCTGCTGCTTGATCTGTACGATATACCGCCTATTGGGCCTGTGATGACACCCTCGCTCGGTGGATTCCTAACGCCAGGTAAGCTCACGTTCAATCTGGTACATACTTCTTTCTATCCAAGCCTAGCTCTTAGCTCTTTTAATTTTCCAGTTTTTCTTTAAAAGTCGTAACTCAAAATTGATGATCCATACAAAAGAAAATATATTTTAAAATAAAAGAGACAGGGAGAGAGACAACGAGAGAGAGAGAGAGAGAGAGAGAGAGAGAGAGAGAGAGAGAGAAAGAAAAAATTTAAAGCAAGGCAGAACTTTAAATGCTTATATTGTAAATTGAGCTTTAAGATTTAAACAAGTCTTGCTTAATGTTCAGCTCCTTAGAACATTTAAGCAATAAAATTCCTTTTAATGGGTAAAAGGGAGAAATGAAAAGACATCTGTGATTTATATTTAGAAACATACAATAAAAAAAGTTCGTGCAAAGCTCTCTATTTATTAAATAGCGTTTTTTAAAGCGGCGTTATATCTTAAAGCTCGCTTAAAGCTCTATTCAATAGAGGATTTTAATAGATGGCTTTTAATAAAAGCCATTTTAAATGCAACAAAGTCCGTTTAAAGCTCAGCTTAAAACAATAAAGCTCACTTTAAGCTCTCGCCGTAGGCTCTTGCTACAACTTATACTTATGCATCAACTATTTACAGGCACACCGATGATGCCCGGCCAGGCTGCTTTGCAGCCGCAGCAGGTGCGCAATCAGATCGAATTGGTTGGACCATCGCACACGGAGTTCAAGCACAAGGAGCTTCTGAACAAGGTCAGCGGACATGGTTTGCAGCTGTCGTATCGCTTTACACGTGCACCGCATCTCTATTCGTCGGCCATGTGCTCTATTGAGCTGCAGTTTGAGAATCGCAGCGACCAGGAGCTAACCAGCATACGCATGGGACAGCAGCAGCTGCCGCCGGGCATGCAGCTCAGTGAATTTGCCCCCATAGCACAGCTGCAGCCCCAGCAGCTGGCGAGCGGCATACTGGGCGTGGATTTCAACGATACAACGCATGCGATCGACTTCGAGCTAATCTCCAGCGGCGGCATTTCCCGCGTCCAGCTAAAGCCGCCAGTGGGCGAGCTGGTGCGTTCGGTGCAAATCGGCGAAAGCTGCCACCGGGAAGAGCGTGCCAAGCTGCGCGGCATGAACGAGCACCAGTGCGAGCTGCGCGGCATGCAGCGTGACCAAATCGATCTGTTGGCCCTCAAGCAAAAGGTATACGAATGCCTTAATGTGGCGCACACATACAGCTTGCCGGCGGAGCAGCTGCATTGCTTTGCGGGCCAAACCCTGAGCTCGAAGAGCCTCGTCCTTCTCACGCTCCAATGGCAAACGGATGACGCGCTCACCCTGCTGGTCAACTGCGAAAAGATGGTCATTGGCTCCATGGTGCTCAACGAGCTGCGCAACGCCCTCCAGCTGAGCTTTGCCATTTAAGAGCAGCACTGTATATATATATATATATATATATACAACTTTTGTAATTGTAACCCAGGCAGATTAATCAGTTGAAATTGTTAATTGAACAAATTATGAATCCCTATGGTATGGACAGCACATAACATGGTTTCCATGGCCCAATCCAAATGCTACATAGAACAAAGCCCCAGCATTACGTATATAGCAAATAACATATAACAACATACACATACACATTCATATATATATACATACTAGATGACACGAAATGCGATTCCAAACAGCTAAAATGAAGTAAAAGCTAAGCAAAGAAAATAACAAAACGATAAATTTGACAATTTTGTTGCATGTGTGCGTTTGTCAATATCTATTCATATATATTGTATTGCTACTATTAAGTCATATGTATTTATATATACATATATATAAATATGTGTAACTATCTGTGCGTGTGACTGTGTGCGTTTTTGATGTTGTAACTCTGTTGCCTTTGTGTGCTCTATGCGGCCTTCTTCAAACTCTCTAACATAACTATATGAATACTAAAACCTAAATATATGTATATATATATACATACGTATATATACATAAATCATATCTAACTGATGTCTAGCAGCAAAAACTAATTGTTAACTGAAATTGTTGCCTAATTAACTCGCATGACACGAGCGATGACAAATTTATCTTATATATGTAGATAATTTCCTTCTTATATTTTTTTTAATTTATATGCATGTATACTATATATGTCTATAGATATCTCTGACATTATATATGTATATTTTTGTGCACATTGCCTTTTAGCCAAAAAAAAAAAAACAAAAAATTAATTTAAAAAAACAAATGAAATGCTAAAGCTTGCTATATTTTTTGCCCTATTATTATATTTGCAAAGTAACAGTTTATTGAAAGGAAATGTAAGACTCGTGCGAATCGGCCAGTTAGCAGATGTAACTATTTAAAGGAGCTTAGCTCCCGAGTTAAAAACAAATTTTACAACGGCAGGCACCTGTTGAGAATTATAATCCATCTATTCTTAATAATTAGATGCTAAACTAAAACCGTTTCCTACGCCAACTTTTTCAGCTCCCCCAATTTTACTGCATTTCTACAAAGTAAAATCCAAAAAAAAAAAATGAAGAGAAACTGAAAAGAAACGATTTTTAGAAGCATTTTTGTTTTAGTTTCCATCCTTTTCGGCTTTTAAAAAGGATTCGTTAATACGAATACGAATACGAACAATTGAATGTTGAAAATTTACATCTTTTTTATAAATCAAAAACGATTCGTGTTGTTTCCAATCTCATGCGCATGTTAACTTAAATGAACAATAAATATAATTATATAAATATATATTTGTCTATATGCCATGTGCAATTATTGTTAAAATCAAAATTATAAATCATATTATATTGTATGCTTAAACCTACGCAAAATGAACAAACATCTATTGAAAATAAACACTATGTTTAAAAAAAACCTATTTATTGAAAAGAAGAAAGATAGAGAATATGTTCTCTCCTTATTCAATTCATGTCTTCAGTTGTAACTGAATCAAAGATAATATGATTAATTCTGATAGTTCTTATAGTTCTTTGTCAATTGTAGATATGAACCGATTACGGGTAATACTGGAAAACTATATAGTTATTACCATGTTTTCTTAATCTGTTGTGTGTGTGCAAATGTATTTAGGAGACATCTCTAATCTCTATAAAGTATAAAGTAAAGTCACAGCGATAATTTTCCTTTTGCGAGAACGCTCGACGGATCTCGGGGACTACAAGACTTAGAGGCTTGAAATTTAAGATAGGCATTCTAGTATACCACACACATAACGACTTAATCGTAGCAGTTCGATATTTCATTTCAGTTGCATAGTATCGATAAATATCGATTTTGAGACCTGGCTTTTTAAGCATAACTCAAGGATTACAAGAGCTAAGTACACCAAATTTGGTATATTGCTTATATTTAATTTCTTCCATACCTACCTGGGTTACCCACAAATCGAGAAAAATCCACTTATGTATATTAAAGTTTAGACCGGAAATCGCTGCTGAAGGAAAACTTGTGGTTATCCGGCTAAGATAAAATAATAGCATCAATATCTATTACTTCCGAGGCCAACGCAGCTGCTCGACAATTTCTCGTGTGCTTTTCTATTGGTTTTTCTAATTTATTGAGTAAGTTTTTTTGGTTTTTAGTTGTATTTTGTATTTGTTTTGCTTGGATTTGCACAATTAAAAAGCTCAATTTCATGCTTATAATATAAACCATTATGTTTTAGTTTAGTTTGGTTAGTTTTTGCACAGCTGCACATAAAAATTGTTTAGGTTAGGCTTAGGACATTTTTGTGGTTAAATTTAACGTTTGAAATTGCAAGGTTTGAGATGAAGAGCGAGAGAGAGAGAGTGATAGCGAGCGGGCGAGCGAGCGTTGGCGTGATTGTTAAATGAACTCCATGCTTGGTTGAGGAGTTAGCGGGAGCGAGAGAGAGATATAGCGAGCGTGCGTGCTTTGACGTGACTGTTAAATGAACCGCTTGTTTAAACTGCGACCACGGCTGAAACTGCTTTGCGGCATCAAGCAGTTGGCAATACCGTTAGAGATTTCAATTTCAATATTAATTAGCTTTTTTTTTTCTTTTTCTTTTTATTTTGTATTTGGATAGTATGGGTTATATAATTAGGTATGTTAGTATGTTTTTGGCTATGAATGAGCATTGCGTATGTAGACTTTATGTATTTGTATACGTGTATAGGGTATTGGGTATTGTGTATAGGTAGGCATATGAGCATGATAGCGCTAAATGTTTAGTTTGACAGACATTGCGTTGTTTCTTTATAGTGTTCGTTAAATGATGCTTCGTTCATTTTCATATAATTATAGTATAATATAATCCGGACACGGCTTTCATTTTCTTTGTTTTTCTTCCTTCTTCCGTTCTCGACTTACTTTCATATAAAACTAGTTTGTTTTGTATGTATATATATTCATGTATGTATATGCAGGTATTTTTATATATTTTTTGTGTATATACATATATATATATATATATGTATATATACATATCTAGCCATGTATATGTATTGTTTTATATATAAGTATGTATGTCTAGGGATGATTTTCAATCACTTATTGTTACTTACGGTGTTTGGTATAATATGCTTTGCTTTGACTGACGGACGCTTGCTCTCGTTCGCATCAAAGCCTGTCTTTTTTCAAGTGATTCTTTTAAGGATTTTCATTGCCTTTTGCTTAGTTAAATAATATGTAAAGCATATTGTGTGTTGTTGTGTGTGTGAGTGTGTGCATGCATCTTCTCATTACGCTCTCAATCTACAAAACGGACGGAATGATAAATGAACTAATCTCACTTTTAATAAATGAACTATTCTCACTTTTGTTAACATTCGTTTCGACAAGTGATGACAGAGAGAGAAAGAGATAGCGCGTTTTCTATGAATAGCCATTGGGCTGCTTTCTGAAGCTTTTGTGCATTTGTGTGTGTGTTTGTTTAGGTATGTGTGATGTATTTTTAAACCTCTCCAGACTCGTGTTTTCCATGTTCCTGTCAAAGTTGGCCTCTATTTGAACATGTTGTTAAACTCAATTTTGACTATTAAAAGCAGTTTATCTGCCAGTTAAATATATAGTATGAAAATAGAATTGCTTTCACAATGTCTCAAAGCTACTTAATGAGATGTTGCCAGCTTATTCGAACGGCGTTGCCACTATTGCGCAAAATTTAAGCATTTCGTATGCGAAAGTTTAACTGCTTGTCAACTAACATCAACTTTGACAGGCGTAACAGAAAATAAAACGTGCCTTGGATAAGTGCGTAAATTTGTAATCTTTGTTAGCCTTTGTTTTTGTTGTTGTCGTTTGATTATTTGATTTGCTTTTTGTCATATCATACATTAGTAGAACCTAAACACATTAGGGTATATTTGTATATATTATGCGTGTGTGTGTGTACACTGATGGTTAAAATAATGAGTACATTATCACAACTTACTTTTAGATGCAAATATTTGAAATATTTTTGAAAATTTTCCCTATTATTTTCATTGCGTGGACAAATATTAAGCTAAACAGAACAGAAAACATAGTGAGAACTAAAGTAAAGTAAAGTAAATAGTTAAATTCTTACATAATCTAGTGAATGGATCGAAGTAAAAGAGGAAGAAAGGAGAGGAGCTCCTAATGTGGAATTTTCCAAAAAGGAAAAACAGCTGGGTACGAAATCACAGAACTTGCAGAACCCCATTTCCAAGGTACTCCGGAAATCCACAACTCCCCGAAACTAGAAATCTGAATAATATTAAAGTAGGTATGTAACTACATATGTTTTCTGCTCTGTTTGACATTATGTTGAAAAATACAGTGACTATAAAAGAGAAACCTCGAACATATAATCAAAAGAATTCCAAATATATGCATATAAAAGAAAGTTGTGCTAGTTTCCACATTATTTTGACCACAAGTGTAGCTATGTATATGTAGAATGAGTGTGAGTGTGTGTGTGTGTGTGTGTGTGTCGATTAATGCAGTTTTGATTACGCCGTTAATATTCAGTTGTATGTTTATATAATGCTATATGCACGCATGCCTGTGTGTGTACGCATAGAGTGCCACATACACATACACATATATGCATGCGTGCAGTTGTAGTAGTTGCAGCTGTAACAGTTGCTCTTGTAGTTGTTATCCTTGCTATCTGTGTTATCCTTGCAGCACGGGCAGCTCTCCCCTCCTCTCCCGTTTAGTGACTAAGGCCGGCAAATCGTTGTGTGCGTGCTTAAAGTTTCTTATACCAATATAGATAGTGCTCCCCATCCTCGACCATTAGCTCATCCACACCTGTAAAAAATATATATATATATTTATATATGTATGCAGATTAAAGTTCAATTCTCGGTTGACTGACCAACAGGCGCAATAAGCTGATTCCCGGGCGTATTGTTCGGATCGGGTAATTCGGGCAGCCTGTAGAGCAGCCAATAGTGATATCTGGCAAAGGATTATTGGATTGTTAAATGATTGGAACTGGGAGCATGGAGTGGCACTCTGTGCCGGCTTACCCTCGCGGCTCCTCGTTCTTGCCGTAGAGCGTGTGTACATAGTGTCCGTTGGGCCATTCGCGTGCCTCGAACATGAATCTTCAGGCAAAGATAATCATTAAATTCTTTTGTTGTTGTTTTTTTTTTTAGTTTGGCCCTCACCTTGGATCCATTTCGGCTGCCTGGGTCATGGCCTTGAAGAAGCTGGTGTTTTTGGGCGAGATCAGGGACAGCGAGAAGGCCTCGGTCACATTGGAGCCGACCCAGAGCGTGTAGGTGTACGAGATGTTCTTGGTATCCGATTCCTCCGCCGAAGAGCTGAGTCCGAAGGGCAAGGCCAGCTTTGGTTCGCCGTTCTCTGCATGGAAAGTGGGTTAGCATCCGACCTGGAAGGTAGGCGGCAAGAATGTTACCTGTGGGATCGCTGCTCTCGCGTATGACATGGTCGCACTGGAGGGCGCGCACGGCGCCGAGACCCTTCCAGCCCAGGGCCAGAATTATGTCGGCGGTGAGGCCAACGCCAATGTCCGGCTCCTGGCCATCTTGAAGCGGCTCTTCGCTCCAGCCGCCGTCGGCGCGCTGCCGGCTGAGTATATATCGCGAGGCGGCCGTTCGATTCCAGTGCCCGGCCGGATCATATTCCAGATCCTGTAGCGCCTGCATGGCCAGCGCGGTGCTGCGCAGCGAACCAAAGCTGCCGCGCTGATCCTGGAGGCTGGCCAAGCCGCGTGCTGGCCGCCGCACAAAGTGCTGCAAATGCCGATGCCGATGATCGGTGACAATGCAGCGCAACGCGAGGATCACCATGGCAATGGCATCAACACTCTGATCCGTCACGCCGCTGGCGATATCCAGGAGGCGGCGTATCTGGCGCTTGCGCACGTGCGCCGCCGAGCTGCACGCGGATAGCGTGGTCAAGGCGAACTCAATGTCCTGGGCGGGCTCATGATGCTGCAACGTCGCGACCAGATCGTGCCCATGGAAATGCTTGGGATCCTTGCACAGGGAGCCCAGCGCCAGGACGTAGCGGGCCAGCTTGTCCAGATTTAGGGGCTTTGGCAGCGTATGATGGCGATCCAGCATGGCCAGTATTTCGATTTCCATCTCCTTGACGGAGAGCGTATCCTCCAGCTCCTGTATGACTAGTAGATGCCCATCGGCGCTCTCGTTCGGATCCCGGCCACCAGATAGCTCCTTGGCCAGGATGACCACGTGGGTGTCGTTGCCCCAGCCGTAGTCGGAGGCGCGCTTCTCCTTTAGCCAGTCCAGGGCTCGCAATATCGCCTCCTGTTCCCCCTTATTGGGCGTGGCCGAGCCAATTATTTCGTGCGGCACCGTTGCCGGCGCTAGGGTCGCTGGCGCTGGTGCTGCGGCGAAAGCGACTTCTGCTGCGCTGCTGCCAGTGCCATTGGGCGGCAGAGCTGCAACAGCGACGTTAACGCCAACGCCAACGCCGTCACCAATGCTGGATGTAGTCTCCTGCTGTTGCTGCTGCTGCTCAATGGCCGCCAAAGTTGCTGCTGCGCTGCTTGTTGTTGTCGTTGTTGTTGTTATCGTTGTAGTAGCTGCTGCTGCTGGCGTCGCTGCTGCTGCTGCATTGCTGCTACTATTGCTATTGCTGTAGCCCTGCTCATAGCTGGCATCATTGTTGCTGTTGTTGCTGCTGCTGATGCTGCTGCTGGCGGTCAAGTTGTCATAGTCGTTGCCCAGCTGCGGCGCTGCAGTGCTCGAGCTGAAGCTGGTTGGGCTGCCCAGAACGCCGGCATCAACCGCGGGCGGATACGCTAGCGTTGCATTGTCAGTCAGCGTCAGAGCCGGCAGCATGCTGAGCAGCAACAGCAGCGGCAGCGAGTGCATCTTTCTTGGTGTTGTTGTTGTGGTTGTTCTTTTTATGATTATGCTGCTCAGTCAGCTGGAAGAGAGCTGGGATGAGCAGAAAAAGCATGAGGATGAGAAGAAAAAGGCAAAAGTCAGTTGGTGGCAATCAAATAAATTGACTGTTAGAGGGGTGGAGGGGGGGGGGGCGATGGTACAGGCAATGGCGTTGTCGCCTTGAACTGAATTCGCTGTACACTGAGAGACAGGCAGACAGACACACACACACACGCGCACACACACATACAGGCAAGCACGTGAAGCGACTGCATATTACATTTTTGCTAACGTCATGCATTATCGATAATTGGAACCTAAGATCGATATGCCGCCCTTCGCCCGCCCCTATACATATATGAGTTTGTGTGCGCATGTGTGTGTATGTGTGTGTCCTGCCCGCTATTAATTAGGCATCGAAAAACTATAGAAAAAGTTGCCAAGCAGCACAGTGGACGACACACAAAGCAACACAAATCCTGCTTGCTCTATGTGTGTGTGTATGTTTGTGCATGTGTGTGTGTGAGTGCGTGGAGGGGGGTGTGGGGGTAGTGGCATGGGCTTGGCTAACTTGAGCGATTTTCCCCTTTGGCACAATAAAAGTTAATTAAGTGGCAACAAAAGTGATGTGCTGGCGCTTACATAATACAATAAATATACAAGTATGTACATACATACATACATACATAGCAGCAGCAAAAATTCTGTTAATCAAATGAATGACAAGAAGGAGCAGCAACCGACAATAATAACAAAAACAACAAAAGCAGGGAGCAAGGCGCTAAGCACGAAAGCTGCTACTGCTGCCGCTGCCGCTGCCGGAAAGTGAGCAATAACAACAGCAACACTGTCGCCTGCTGTTCGCACTTGCAAAGGACAGCAACACTGGCGCCTGCTATTGTTGTTGCCGTTGCTGTTGCTGTCGCGTAATTAACTGCACTTTTTAAGCACTTGCTGGCGCGCTTCTCCACCCTTGCACACACACACACACAGGCACACGCACGCGACACTTGGTCAACTCTAACTTTATTATGCTGCCTGCTGGATGACTGTGTCGCCTGCTTTACCTACCTGCGACGTCTCGCTCTCTCTCCCTATTTCTTATTGCTCTCTGCTTGTGTGTGTTTGTCGTCTATTATCCGTTATGGCTATTGTTGTTGCTGCGTTTTGTAGCCTGTTGTCGTTTTCGTTGTCTTGTTACTGCTGCTGCTGCTTCCGCTGCTTTTGTTGTTGACTATTGATTTTTTATGACAGCCAGGCTCCAAACAGGACTAGGCGACTAGGCGACTTTTGTTTAACTGCGTTCAAATAATCGTTGTTGCGGCTGTAGTTGTGCCAGTAGCAGCTACAAGCACACACACACACACACTCGCGTGCACACGCTCGCACACAATCAATAAATTATGAATGACTAATTTTTGTTATTGGCCTTTGTGTATTTTTTATATTTTCTTTTTATGTAACCGCGCGCACACAGGACACTAGAATATGCATATGTATATGTATATATTTATAAACAGATGGCTTGCTCTATAGTTGCTAATACCGTTGTGAAGTACCAGGACTTTGGGCTGCTAACAGTTAACAGCCACAGACACACGCACTCACGCACAGAAGCACACACGCGCACACCGACTCACACAGCTGTTTGCTGCAAAAGTAACGGAACGGATGCTGCGCTAACTCTGCGGCTCTAATTGGTGCTGTGCGGGGTGGTGGGGGAGTGGGCGCTGGCTAACGACTGTTGTTGCTGCTGCAGTTGCTGTTGTTATTGTTGTAGCTAGTCGCTGACATTGCTGCTCTTTTGATATTGTTGCTGCTGGTTCTGCTGTTGTTATTGTTGTTGTTGTTGCCTGCTCTTAGTTTAAACAAAGTTGTTGCGGCGGTTGCTGTCCGCTCTCGACTGACTGTATGTGACTGGGCGCTGCACGGACGGCTAAAAAAAAACATGTCGGTGTGTGCGGTGTTGCCACTGGCCATGGGCCATGCGCAGGATATGAGCGCGATATGGCAGCATGCACACGAGCTGCAGCCGATCTTATAACCACATACCCAAGTTGCAATTAAGCGAAGCTTGTGGTGCGTGTCCAGGCTGCATTAAGCGTTACTTTCGTTAACTTTTATATAAGGTTTGTGCCCTTGCACTTGGGTTGCGTGTCCTGGCTAAGGGATGACAAGAACAGGACTGTTATGCAGCGGCAAATTTGAATTTGGCAAAATGCCGAAATTTGCTTTAATTTCCCTCTTATTTTTTGATTGGCCTATGGCCAGCATTTGCCCTCCGCAATCTGGCCTTTAGTCGCCGCGATGCCTGGTGCAACGCCACGCCCCCGCCCATCACGGTAATTTGATATAGTTATGTGTTGTCCGCCGACAATCAAAAAAAGAAATAAAATGCCGCCAAACCGCCGATCTTGAGGCCAAATGGTCGCCGCCGTCGACTGTTTGTTGCTCTTTAGTTTGCCAGGACACAAATACACATTCAGATACAGAGCGAGAGAGAGAGGGAAAGAGGGGGAGAGATTGCCTATCGAGCAATTAAAAGAACAAGCAAACATATCGCTTACCGCGACGGGAACATTGCCCAAAACTGAAATCTATATGGCCAGAGAGGCGGACAGCTAAACAAAAGGCAAAAGGGAAGTTGAAGTTGATGTTGATGTTGATGCTGAAGCTGGGCCAGAGGATGAGGCCGATGATGAAGCTGCCTTCGGTCCTTTGTGCAGTTATGACAGGCGTCCCCCCGGCACACACACACACACACACACACACACACGCGAGCGAGGCGAGGCGTTTGTCGGGCCAACTTCAAAGGATCACATGAAGCTTTTGTGGCAGCGCCCGCTGATCCTAGCCAGCTGTCAGCAGCTCAACAGCTGATCGCCGGCGGCGGCACCTTGCACAGCATCCTTACGCACAATTTGCGGCGACAGTTCGACAATTTTGAGAGATCGGCAGATCGACAGATCGAGAGATCGAGAGATCGACAACTCTTTTGGGTCCGCCAGCTAAGCCGGTTACTTAGCTTCTCAACTCGACGCAATCGGCGGCAGCCAGATCCTGGTGCCAGTTGTCGATTGTCTGTTTCCGCTTAGCTAGACAGACAAAAGGATGCGCACCCTGCGCACCTAGTCCATATTGCGCCGTGGGTGCGCTGTGCATCCTGCCAGAGGCCGCATTGTGCCGGTTCCTTCTTAGCTGCGCAATATTTGGCAACCCAATTATGTATTTTCTTTTCTTTTCAGCCAATTCTTTTTGATGTTGTAGTTGTTTGCTTAGCCGGCGCTATTTATTCAAACCTGGAGCGTCTGCCTGCCTGCCTGGACAATAGAGGCATACAGCCTTGAGCTATTATCCTGGCAGATCGTTCCCGGCTCCCTGGGCTTAGCGCGATTTCACGTTTTGCATTCGCCTGGTTCTTTTTTTCCCTTTTGCGTAATCGAAACAATTGCTTGTGTCTGTGTGTGTGTGTGTGCTGCTAAGGGCGCGGCAGATGATCAGCTCGAACTGATAAAAAAACACAACACACTCAACAGAACAATGCAAGAAAACAAAACAAACCGAACCGAAACGAAACGAATCGAATCAAATCGAAACGAATTCGAAACAATCGGAAAAGTGCAACGAACTGCGTCCTGATTACGCTAACGATTCGTGAATTGAAATGGGCGTGGTGCGTGGAAATGGGGCATGTGATTGATCAAGATGTACAACATGTAACTGAGCAGGGGAAAAAAGAAAACTTCGAGAAATGCAAATCATTTGGCCTGCAAAATATGGTAAGTCAGTCAGTCAGTCAATCAGTCGGTTAGTTAACTCGTCAGTCGGTCATTCAGTCAGTAATGTGATTGATCAAGATGTACAACATGTTACTGAGCAGGGCGAAGAGAAAACCTCGAGAAATGCGAATCATTCGACCGGAGAAATATGGCAGGTCAGTCAGCTGTCAGTCAGTCAGTCAATCAGTCAGTCATGTGATTGATTATGCTTATGAATATCTTATTAAGAATAGGAAGTGGTAAGTTTGAGTACTGCGAATCATTTGAATCAATTCGTCAATCACTTAATAAGTTAGTCAGCTAGTGAATCTGTCTAAGAGGTATAAGGCGTAAAAGTTGATCTATGCCCACAGTATCGACATGCTTAACCATCTTTCTCGATTCTTCTAATATCGATAAATATCGATATATATCGATATAGTATAAAAATAACTTGCCTTGAGCTTGCAATCTTTGCGGTTCATTCTGCACTATCTTCTGCTCGGCTTCATCTCTTTCTCTTCATCTTATGTCCTCATGGCATGTCTTCTTCTTCCACAGGTCCTTGGTAAATGCTATTTATTTGGGAAATCCAGATGCGGGGCTTCTATCGATTTCTTCCGATAAGTGAGCTTTGCGAATGAGTTGCCAAAATGGACACAGGATAACGCTTGCAGTTTTTCATATATTTTATTTCTATTTAATTTTTTTTTTTTTTGGATCAATATTGTCAAAAAGAAAGTGAAGTAAAGTGAAGGGGCGCAAACGACGAGCAAACGGCAAATGGCCGCAAATCAACAAACACGAAGGCAAACAAACAAATAAAGAAACGGGCAAATAAAGAGACAGACAACGAAATGGATGAGACCAGCAGAGGGGGGGGGGGTGAACAAGGTTGGGAGCTGGAGGAGGAGGAGGCGGAGGAGGGCGACATGTGTCAGGCAAGTACATAGGCGCCTTACATAAGCTTCCATCACACGCCCCGCTCTCGCTTGCGCAGGCTACCTCTCCCTCTCTCTCTCCCTCCCTCTTCTTTTCTCTCCCTCTCTCTATCTGTCTCGCTTGAAAATAAAAAAAAATCAGAAGGCTCACGGGCTGCAAGGACAACATCGCAGACAACACAAAGTGCGCACAACACCTAAAAGCACAGGCCGCAGGACACAGGAAACCGAAGGGGGGGGGGGGCAGTCAGGCGAGCTAACTATGCCAGGACACAAGCCAAAGGACGCGCCAGTGAGTGGTGCCAAATGCTCGGTCCACGGTCCTTGGTACCAGAACCAAAAGCCCAGTCAAAGTGAACTGAAGCCAAATGAAGCAACGTTGACGACGGACACGATGCGACGTGGATTGTGAATGCGGATGAGGACGACTCCGACACAGACACAACAAGGGTAGCTGCAGGCTCGAAACCCAGCCCAGCCCAGCCCAGCCCCATACATATGTACATATGGAGGTGGGCTGGCAGGCAGGAGGGTTGCTCGCCGGGTTGGCTGGCACATAAGGGCGGGTTCCCGGCTCAGTCTGGCCGCCTGGCTGCCTGGCTGCCTGGCCGTCGCCTCGATGGCAAGTAAAGCGCTATAAGAGCAAATATGGCTGCCAACACCCGAATCCGACACGTAAAGTGACGCGTTAGCTGCGTTGCTATGACAACCCTGGCCCGGCCAGGACTTGCCGCTCTCTCTTCCTTTCCCTCTCCCGATCCGCGTGCTCGCAAAAAACTTTTGGCGCCCATTTTTTGCTTTGCCTTTCCTTTTTCTATTTTTTATGGGCTTTTCTTTTTATTTTCATTTTTTTTTTGTCTGAGTTTTGTGCGGGGGATTTGTCGTCCGTTCGTAAATAAAGTTGTCGGGCGGGCCAAGGTAGCTGAAGCTTTATCTATCGGTCAGCTGGAGTGGATACACGGGGCGGGCGGGATCCATCATTGGCTTGCATTTAATGAGATTTTTTTCTCTCATTCCTTTTTTTTCTTTTAGCGTTTTTGTGTATTTTCCTTTGGGGCTTGTTGTGCTTCCTTCGTTTTATTTGCGGACTGTCAGCCGCTTTTTAAAGCTCAGCCAATGCTGTGACAGGTGAACGCCGATAAGGGACTCCAAATGAGATGCGAATTCACTTTGAACTTGGATTTGCTTTGTGTACTGCGACTTTTGAGAATTGCATAGAAAGGCGTTCGCTAAAAGCCTTATCCACACTGATTATTGCATTACACGCATCACTTTGAACTTGATGAAAGGGTTTTTGTTTTTAAGTATTAAACGCGCTGCGGACTAATTTGAAAATGTTGTTCATTTGAATAGTTAGAGATAGTTCGAAGATGGGGTACACGGAGGAAAAAAACTGATAGAAAGTTATTTATAAATGTGTAGAATGTTACAAAGATAAGGGACAAGTCCAATAGATAGATTGTTATATAGATTAATTCACATTTCTTATAGATAGAATGTTAGATTAACATGCATACAGATGTTAAATCAGAGTTTGAATGCCCAATATATGGAAATTAAGTAAAAGCCGTGTGAATATAAATCGATTGATTAATAGAAGTTATGGAGATGGAGAGATAGATGTATAGATAGATGGGTAGATAGAGAGATAGATAGGTAGATAGGTTGAAAGATAGATAGATGGATAGTATGGTATAGGATAGTTGCACAGATAGATAAATATATAGATAGATAGATATATAGATAGATAGATGTTTAGATAAGTAGATGAATAGATAAAGGGATGGATTAATAGACGTAGCATAGATTAAGCCGGAATATTTAAGATTCAAGAAGATTCGCAGCTGTTGAAAGCTTTATATTTATATAACGTTGAAATATTTAAAACTTTTAAGACGAAGTCCTTGGAAAGACTGTGTGGGGAAGGGATACAGAGGATTACTGGGATCGTGTCCTATTATGTGGGGAAGTTAACCCAGTTGCAAAAAGCCTCTCCTTCTGCCAGTCTTTGTCTATAAAGTCTGAAAAACGAAAGAGTTTTTCCTCTTCCTATTGGAAACAGGATGTCAAGACGGATTTTGAGGCGGCACACGATAGTCCATCAATGGGTCAAATATGCCGGGTCCGGCTGGCTCCTTTGCTGCTTCGTTGACGTAGATGCTAGCGTGACAAGGTAGCCAGGAATCGAGTGTGATTGAGAGCTGCCGGAGACCGTTCCGGAAACAGCCTGCGACAAGTATCGAGGACGTGCATCCCGGACTGAAAGATTTAGGACGAGGTAAGATTCAGATTGGGATAAGGCCCAAGGACGTGCATCCCGGAGTTAAAGGCTCGGGACGAGCAAATAGACGTTCCATTACAATGGGGACTCGAGTGTTAACTCCAACGACCTGCCCGCTGCTTCGTTTAGGATCTATGTAACTACATTTTGGCAAAGGTTATGTCAATTTGCGTGTGTCTCGATTTCAGCTAAATTTATATTTAATATTGAAAGACTTTGCGTTAATTAATTATTATTATAAGAGAACACTTAGGACAGCGAATGCAGTTGAAATTCGAACGAACGAAAATGGAAATGATATTAAACAAGAATCATTGAAATGATTTAATTATTGCTCGCAGTTCGCAATTAAATTGCACGGTCCACAGATTTGACTATGAGTTACATTGCAGGAGTCGGGGAAAATAATTAATACTCTTAAACCATTTGCCATTGCCCATTATGGGTTTTCGCATTGTATTCTATTTCAATTATTTTGCTAATTGGCGCCAGCTCAATTTCCACGGCTGGCCATGCCCCCGCTCAAACGCCTACGCAGGGTATTCCCGTTCTCTCGCACACTTCGCAACGCGTTTCACCCAAGTCTATGCAAATACTTTACGTTTTGAGGGACTGATTGATTGGCTCAGTGTTTGACCGACTACGTGGTTCAATGATCGACTGGCTCGATAACTGACTTACCGATGGGTTCTATGATTGACTGACTGATCGGTTCAGTGATTGACAGCCTATGAAACTTGTATGTTTACCATCCGAGAAAGCTTGAAATAATCTCCACAGAGCTAGCTCGAAAGTGACTAACTGTATGTCCACACAATCTTATTTGAATTGAAAGCCAATTTATTTCACTATTCTGCAAGGGTATTGATTCGTCGGCTCGGCAAAGTCGACAGCTCATGAGAGCTATTCACAGTTCCACGAGCAAACCGATTCGGAGCTGAACTCGAGCTGCAGCTTAGGAAGCCTGCTAGCGCCAATTTTAACAGCTTGTCAACCGCAAGGCTAACCCCAAGTGGACGCCCAAGCACCGCCCCGCCCCGCCCCGCTGCCAAAAATCAACACAATTGAATTCAGTGGAGGGAAGGGAGGGAGGGAGGGTTGGCCCGGACTAATCAGCATTGCATTTGACTTTTCTGCTTCGTTGATTTGGTTTTAATAAAGTGCAAAATGCATTCACTGCATGCGGCAAGTGGAGGGAGGTAAATGTTGTGAAGTGGGGAGGGGGGTAGGATTGGGCAGGGGCAACAAGGTGCAGCAAGCAGAAATCTTTTGTTTTGCGCCACTCGAGGAAATGAGCACGTCGAGGACATGAACGTCGACCAGGACGAGGACATGCACGACCAGGACAAGGACTAACAGTCAGATGGTGCGGCAGGTGGGAGACTGTGCGTGGTGGGGGGTGGTGGGGTAATGGGGGCGGCAGCTTGTCACGAAAATCCAACATCAATAGCACAAACATCCACACACACACACACATGCGCGCACACACACACACACTTGAGTGGCAGCTGCCTGTGACAGTTGGCAACCGCAGCTCGCCATATTGGCACATGTCCTTTGAAAGGACACACACACACACCAACACACAGACAGACAGACTGCCTCGCAGAGGAGTCCTCTGCTGTTGTTGTAATTATGCGGCTTGGCAGATGAGAAACAAACAAAAATGAAGAAAGAGCAGCCAACTTGGGCACACCGACAGCATTGAATACCCTTTCAGAGAATTGGCCTTAGCAGGCCTTTATTACTGACCTGCCCCATGAATATGGGCTCTATATTGGCACCTGCTTGCCGTCACACATTGGCTGACAGAGTCCGAATACCCTCTGCAAGGGCAAGAACAACAAGAAGAAGGCGCAAGCTAAAACGAAGCAAACGCACAAAGAAGTCGGCCCAAAGCAAGCAAGACTGCGCTACACGGCCATTGCACGACTTGAAGAGGCCCTAGAATCGTCCTATACTTCTTTTTAGCTTAGTCGCAGACCATGGCAAAGGCGTGCATCGGAAAGGTCCCATCTATATGAAATCTGCAGAGCTTCATTTGGTCAGACAACTGTGTGTATATTGAGTGGGAGAAAATTGGTTTTCTTGGCGCCTGTTACACTTGCACAGAATTATCATGCCCCATTTTAAACATTTTCAATAGGGTATTACAAAAAAAACAAGGCAGCGCCTAAAAGTCATTCGCATGTGACAGTCTCCGCACACACACACGGGCACACACACACACACACATAGAGAAGCACATACACTGAGCCAAACACTCATCTGTTCTGACAGTTATTAAGCTAACGACGTTGAAAAGCTTTTCTCATAAGCATCGTGACAGGCAACAACAACAACAACAACAACAACAACAACAACAACAACAACAACAACTGACAACAACATGAAAACGTGCTTTCAAGCGTGTTGTTGTTGTTGTTGTTGTTGCCGGGCCCAGCCTCAACATCAGCGAAATATTGTTTGTGCTCCAACTGCTTGACTACAACACAATTGGCTGTTTGTATTTCCCCTTTCCCTTCCCTTCCCCTTTCCCCACTGGTCCCACTGGCCCCACTTGCACCAGTTGCCCAATTCCCAGTGCCACGCCCCCTGGCAGTCCAACATTAAGCCGCTGCTTGGCCAGCTTTTGGTCCAAGCTGCGTCCCGTCTTTGTGGACATCTAATCAAAGTTTTTGGAGCAAAGATCAATGGAAGCTGCCTCTCCTTGTTGTTGCTCTTCCTCTTATTGTTGTTGTTGTTGCGCAAGCGACAAATTGTAATTTTGACTAAACCGCATAACTTTAATTGCCCAGACAGCCCTCAAATGGCGACTAATTAGCTAGGCATTCAAATTTCTCACCTCTCAAAATACATTCCATTTGACTTAAGCCTGATTTTCATTTGCCTTCCATAGCCTTTCCATAGCGAAAGATTCCAACTGTCGTAAAATCGATAATTATCGATGCCATCGAAGTGAGCGGCACTTATTCCGATATGTCTGATAGACGAGATGGATGGATGAACGGATGGACGCACTTTCGGACAATCAAGATTAAATATTATATAATACATAGTTGTGCACAAAAACAGCATACCCTAGTCAACTATTTGTACAGAATCTGTTGATTTGCTGTTTTCGTTATTATGCGCAACTGGTTAAAGCTTTGTGAGTGTTTATATATATTATGTGGTATGCCCCCGCTTATCCCCGCTGGCCCTGCTGACGCGTCACACATAAAAATGAATTCGTAATTAATGTCATGTTTCTTGTGCGCCTATTGGCATTTATTTAATATTTCATATTTTTGGGATTTACTTTCTCTAGCCCATGGTTTTTTTTCTGTTTTTTAATTACGCATATTGCGGCAAAGCCGAATGCCTTGACAAGGTGGCTGCCACGCCCGCGTCTGGCACTCGAGTCGTGCAAATCCAAACGGAAATATGCGCAAATTAAGCCGTTTGTTATTTACGCAAATTATAAAACACGTCAAGTGCGCCCAAGCAGCCAATTTCAACCCCACTAAGCAGCGACCCGACCAAGCCCCTCGCCCGCTCAGACCAAGAAAAAAGGAAGGAAGGAAGGAAGGAAGGAGGGAGGGAAGGAAGAAGGGAACGCAGCAAGGCAAATGGCGGAGCAGCCTCGACAACAAAACAAATAAAAAACGGCCGCCTACGCGAAAAGCCCCCAGGCCAAAACAGCTACCACGCCCTGCCCCCGCACGACCACCCTTTTGCAGGCTAAGCGAACCACCCTCAAAGTGTGCACAGCTCCCGCGTCGCCGCCCCCATCCACCCGTACCCCCACTGCGTGCAGCGGCAACTGGTGGCGCAGTCAATGCAAGAAAATGTCATGAATGCGATTTGCTTACTGAAAGGTACGGGTGGAGAGAGAGAGAGCGAGGGAGGGGTGGGTGGGGAGGGAGGTTGGATGCCACTTGAATGCATGTGAATGACTGTGAATGTTTTGGAGTGACTCGAAGCCGGGCTAAGATGGCTGCCAGGCCAAAGCACTCGGCGGGCACTTAGGCGGTAATGCAGCGCCATGCAATTTTTACAAGCTTCAATACCTAGCCGAGCTACCCTTAAGCCAGCAAACAGCCCCACCTCTCCCCCTCCTGCCCGCACCTGTTCGCCCCACAAGCCCCAGCAAGCCGGGCTGAGCTTGTATTTGACTTGCATTTAGCGCAGTCAACGACAACGGCAAACGACGTTGAATCATGTTGTTGTATGAGGGGCGACCCTCTTTTTGATACCCTTTCAGAGGGTCCTACGGGTTTGTCATTAATCATGTGCAGCGCATAGAAGAAGCTTCATCTGAGATCCATTTATTTTCTAGATGAGCATCAATAGGTGAGATGAGATGGGCAACTGTCTGATATAGCCCGTCCATCTGTCTGTCCGCTCGTCTCTGCGTTCGTCCGTCCGTTTTTCCGCTTGTGTGTCTGTCCGTCCGTCTCTCCGTTCTTCTACCCGTCCGTTCGTCTCTTCGTTCATCTCTCCATTCGTCTCTCCATCCGTCTCTCCATCCGTCTCTCCATCCGTCTCTCCATCCGTCTTCCCCTACTTTCGTCTGTCCGTTTTTCCGTCCGTCTATCCGATCGTTCGTTTCGTTCCTCCGTCCGTCAGTCCGCCCATACGTTTCTGTACACGTTTTTACGTCCGTCGGTCCGCCCGTTCGACTTTCCGTCCGTCTATCGTTCCGTCCGCTTGTCCGTTTGTGCGTCCGTCTATCTGCTTCTATGCGAACTAGTTTCAGTGTTAAAGTAATCTTCTTGCACTTTTGCGTAGGTCAGTCTGGGAACTGGGCACTACTAACTATATCAGGCAAATGTCTAGTAGGGCATTTAGTGTTCGGCATGCCGAAGATATGCCAACTTTCTCGTTTTCTTTCCTGGGGTTGGGTGCTTTGGGGCTTGTATCTTTGGCATTGCATGCAAATGCCACGTTGATTTGATTTTGCCAATAAAGTAAGCTGTCACAGTCAGCACTTTTGTGGCAACGTCTGGCTGGCTGGCTGGCTGCCTGCCATTTGTTGTGGGGCCAGCCAATACCAAGCCCAACCCCATGCCCCAACCCCGCCCCCCACCTCTAGCTTATTAGTAGCCAGTCACAATGAAAAGAGTCGTTGCCCCCTTTCAGCTGCCCACCCAAAGCATTGTTGACTCGGGGCTGCGGCTGGGTCTGATTATGGCGCAATTTTCTAAGTGCTGCGGCCAAAAATCTTCAAGTCCTGAATCCGGACTCGATTTGGACAGGATCAGAACGTGGTACAGCTCCCTTAGCTCCGCCGCTGCCCCTCGGGCCAGCTGTTCTGCCAGTTTTGAGTGTCACTAATTGGGCGTTATCCGGAGTTTCAAATATTTTTTTGGTTCGACGGCAATTTTTGAAGCCGGACAATCGGGCTGCGGGTTCGGGGCTCTGGTAACCAGGTCTCATTACGGGCTCTCTCTCTCTTTCCCATCTGCCCGTCCCTCGCAGACGCGCTCTCTCTCTCTCTCTCTCTCTCTCTCTCTCTGTCTCTCTGTCTGTTGGTTCTGCAAAATAAACGAGTGTCCACCAATACGGGTAATTGCCGCTATCAAATATCAGATTTTGAAAGCAACAAAAAAAAAGTCATCTAGAGATTATCTGGAAAATCGTTTTCCTTTCAATAGTATTTCGGCAGACTTCAAGTAGCAAATACAAATGCAACGATTTGGGTTATATGCAGTCAAATATATACAATCTTGTTTCTTATGCCTATGTCAAAATATACATTCATAATTTATACAGTTCAGCATCAGCTGCCGCGTGGGGCTTATCGATTTCAGAGACTTTTCGAGCTGTTTATCATATATATATATAATTTTTGTTATAAATATTTCAATTCTTGGTTAACTCCCTCTTAGTTAACACCAAAATAAAAAAAAAATACTCTATCTTTTAGGTAGAGCCTTGGGCTCCCGTAAACACATGTTGATAACGGTATAAATAGTTGAAAATATCAAAAGGATCGGAGAGTAAGCACCAAAGTTAATTGAGACCGTATTATTCTGTCTGTCTGTCTATCCGTCCATCCGTTCGTCGGTCTGAACGCAAGGGTCTCAGAATCTATAGGAGTTAGCGTCTTGTTTGCCTAACCTGTTCAATAAAAAAAGCAATACAAAAAAAAAAAAACAATCTGGGCGGGCAATAGGAGGACCTACAGCTACAATTTCAAATCTCTAGCCCTTATAGGATCTGAGATCCTTGCGTTCATACATACGGACGGATGGACAGATGGACAGACAGACAAACGGACATGGCTAGATCGGCTCTGTTGTTGCTGATCAAGAATAAATGTATATACATTTATGAATGAATGAATATGAAAGATAGCCAAATATTTGGTTAGAATGTTTTTGATAGAACTTGAAATAACCTGAAAGATTCAAATGAATCAACTCATTAACGGATTAGAAGCTTCAAATGAATCGAATGACTTGAATAACTTGTATGCAAGAAGTGAAACGAATATCTCACTGCTTTTAAGGCTATTTTGAATAACTCAACTGACTCTGCTCTGACCTGCTCTCAGTGAGAAGCCTTGCCTTGCCGAAAGGCTTGAGAAATTTGGCCCATTTGATGGTCAATTAGCTGCTGCAATGGCCCCCGGGATCAAATGAGGCGCCAAGGCAGCAACAAAATGTGCGGCAATTATCGACGTAGGCATTCACTTGAAATAAATGCACACACACACACACAGACAAGCACGCACACACACACAGGTACACACTTATGTGTCTATGCATAAATATTAATTGACGTGCTGGCACCCAAATGGACAAAACGCATTTGGAGCTCGTCCTGGCTAACAAAGTGCGGCAGGAAATGCGCTCAAATATTCATGAGGCTCTTTTAAAATTTGTCTTAAGCACCGGAAATACAAATACTCACACACACACACCCATACACACGTAAATGGCGAGTGTGTGTGCACATACGTGCTTTCAGTTGGAGCCATTTAATATGCATGGGACGGCCGTGCCGTGAGGTACAGTCAGCACTCGCCTTGTTAGTCGTCCACAGTTTACCCAATTTTTGCCATAGTAACCAAAGGAGCTGGACCATGCCCAAATACCGCCCCCCTCCCCCCCCCCCCTTCTCTAGAAAGAGCTTGGCCTAAAGTAGAGATGGACGCGGGACCCAACACGAGCGCGTGCAAACTTTACCCAGGCACGACTCAGGCTTAGCACGAAAATAATATTTATTTAATTAAAGTTTATATTATTGAATGAAACATTTTTATAATAATTTCTCTTCTTTCAACCTTTATTTTTTCTAGCTTGGCCAATGGCTGCTTCTAGCTTTCTGCTCTCCAATTGCTGTATGTGCGATGTATTGACTGGACGCGACAGGCTCTGGCTGCGGCTATGGATGGGTTTCTGCTGTGCTCGTGTTGCTGGAGAAAAGCACGCTCCATGGCCATCGCTGGCCAAAGGACATCTTTCAATTTCCTTTGACTGTCACTTGCATGGATCCCGCCCGATTCGGCCAATTCCTCTGCAAATGTAAATTAAACGTCTCATTTCCGTTATGGCGCACTCGCCCAACCCCCAACCCAGGACAACCACTCGCTGACAACCACCACCATCATCGTCGTCGGCCTCGTCGTTGTCCTCTTACTTGTCGTCATCCTAGCCAGCACCACCCAAATGTGAGCGTCGTCACGAGCGTCACGCAAACAACCACCAAAAATTTGTTGTTGTCCTGGCAATTTGCCCGCCCGTGTCAACCATTCGTCGACGCGACGAAGGCAACAGAAACAACAACAACAACAACAACAACAGCAACAACGACCCTCAGCAGCAGCTTTGATATCCTGGCTGCCCGCCTTCAGTTGTTGTTGTTGTTGTTGTTCCCTTGGTTCCTTATTGTTGGTCTGGAGCATCGTCACCCAAGCGAATCCGCGAAATATGCGAACCGGCTCGCAGCCGTCAGCCGTCAGCCGTCAGCATCTGCAGAGCGAGTCCTTCCTTCTGGCACGCCCTGATGTCCACCCGCCCGCTCCGGATGTTAGTTATTTAATTGAAGAATTTGCGCCCCGTGTTCCAGCTATATATGAATGTATCTCTGTGTGGGTGGGTAGATTCAGCAGTGCTTGAATTTTTGCTCTCTAATTAGAACGCCTTTCATATTTGCGCCACACAAATATAGGTTCGAAATGTATATCGAACATAGATGCATCAGTTTACCTCTTCTTTTTTTTCCTAGGAATTACCTTGTTTCATACGAGCGGGTTTTAACGAGATTCGTCCGTGCTAGATTTGTTTCTTCAAACTTTCGACATTACATTTTCAGCCATTCGCCGCTCATGAGAGATTTGGTATCATTTACATAGTTATGGAAAATGAGTTTTCTGCATATTTTGACGAGGGGTATATCTTCAAAACGTAGAGCTTTAAAAATTGATCTGATGAGGAAAATTTTAAGATTCGGTCTCATAACCTTTGACACGCATATATTATTTAAGAACTGTGGACTTCAAGAAAAGTTCAAGAAATGGGTCTAAAATGTATTTCCTTAAAAATCGTTGAAAATTAATATACAACCCATCGGACTCTTATGAAGTAATTCAATCAATCAACCAGAGAGTCAGTTCGTCAGACAATCAGTCAGTCAGTTGGTCAGTTAGTCACTAAATCAGTAAGTCAGTCATCAATCATTCAGTCAGTCAGTCAGTCTTTGAATCAGCTAGTCAGTCATTTAGTCAGTCTGTCAATCAATCAGCCAGTCAATCAATCAGTAAGGCAGTCAGTTAGTCAGTCCGCATGTCAATCAACGAGTCTGTCAATCATTTGGCCAGTCCATCAGTCAATCACTCAGTCAGTCTCTTGGTCAGTCAACCAGTCCGTTAGGCAGTCAGTCTGTCAGTCAGTCAGTCTTTGAATCAGCTAGTCAGTCAGTTAGTCAGTCTGTCAATCAATCAGCCAGTCAATCAATCAGTAAGGTAGTCAGTTAGTCGGTCCGTCTGTCAATCAACGAGTCTGTCAATCATTTGGCCAGTCCATCAGTCAATCAGTCAGTCAGTCTTTTAGTCAGTCAACCAGTCCGTTAGGCAGTCAGTCTGTTAGTCAGTCAGCCCGTCAATCATCATTCTCTTAGACAGTCAATCAATCTGTCACTCAGTCAGCCAATCAGTCAGTCGAACAGAGATTCTTTTAAGCATAAGCAATAGATAACTTTTATTAAACCTCGAATGTCCGTTCTTAGTATTGAATAGTGCCCAGTTTCGGGCTTGCTTAACACACGGCGCAATTATCACAACGGAAAGGGTGTTCAAAAGCAAGTCAAATGTTTGTCACGGTTTCTGTTTTTGGTTTCTTGTTGCCGTCTGGTCGGTAAGGTTTTGCCTTTGATTTTGTGGGGTACTTGGGGATCGTTCGGTCCTACTGGTGCGATAGATTGATGCTGAGTACTCGGTGCCATATTCACGCTTCGCAGGACTAGTTGCTCGGGCACAAGGTGGCACTCTCCCCCCACTTTCCTCTCCCTTTCTCTCTGTTTAACTGTGCCTCGTACTGTCTCTCTCTCGCTCTCTCGCTCTCTCCGCTTCTTGTTTTGCTTTTCACCTTATTTTCCCATTGCCTTTCGGTCGTTTCTTTCATTTGGGTCTGCAAGCCACTTTGAAAATGGCGGAATATTTTTTTGGCTTTTTTTATTGTTTTTAGCATTACAACAGAAAAAAATCCTTTCGACAAACAGCAAAACAAAAGCTGGTAACAATATGCAGAACCACAGAGCCTGGCGAACCACATTCTCATCCTTAAACGCATTTGCATCCCCAACGAATGAGCTTTGACAAACGCCCCAAAAAGCCCTTGTGGCATTTCTTTTTCATTTTTAGTTTCTTCTTTTTTCTGTCGTTCTTTTTTTTGTGCTATACCCTAACATTGGGCATGGTGATTATGTCGTCAATTGTGTGCTTGCTTAAACATGGCTTTTATAAGGTTCTTTATTTATTTTTTATTCGAGTTTTTTATGTTTCTGCCATATATTCTAACATTGGGCATAGCTATTATGTCTACAAGCTGGCCTTTACTGGGATAGAAAGAGAGTTTAAGGGATATACTCTCGCCAGATCACTTTCTACATATCCGTTTTGTTTCTCACATTCGGTGATAGGCAGATGATATACAAAATGTTTATAGCTATATATACTTTTATCTAAAATCTGGCTGACTTTGATATATTCAAAATCGTCTAGCTATTTACGGCTAAAACGTCTGCTTCCAAGCAAATAATATGCTTTGTTTTGAGATAAGGTTTTTATTTTAGGTAATCAAGAGAGCTTCGAGATGATAGCAGATGGAATTGATGGAGATATATCATAAAGATATATTTTTTACAACTGAGGGGTATTCATTTGTCGGCGTTGACAATTTAACTGCATGCGCCTTGTCATCTTTTTATTTCAGTGCGCCTGAAACAGTAGATAAGAACAAGAGGCCGCAGTGGAAAGCGAGAGGAAGAGAGAGAGAGAGAGTGCGAGAGAGAGAGAGAGAGAGAGAGAGAGAGAGAGAGAGAGAGAGAGAGAGAGAGAGGATGAGAAAGAGAAAGAGCTGCGACACTGACAGTTAATTAAAATCGCTCACTTGTCCCGCTAAAGAATGGGAGCAGAAGACAAAGAACAAAAATAAGTAAAAAAAGACTGAAACCCCACGCGAAATATCTTGAGAAATGCGAAGCGCCTGCAGTTAATTTCTGCAAGGAGCCTTTGCCTTTTGCCTTTGGGGGCGACGCACTTGACGAGCATATGTTGCCAGCGCCCCCGCACACCCCCGCTCTCTCCCACACACAGTCCAGGCAGGCAACCGCTGCAGGAAGTGCAGGAATAGCTCTGACAGCCACCCTGTCACATAGAGAATCCTTTGGAATGTTCCCCCGAACGCGAATCCTAACCAGGACTTGCCTTAAGTTTACAGAATCCAAGAAAATACTTTTCTTTTAAGAAAGGAGGTATAGTAAAAACCTATTTTTATTCATATTATTTATATATACATAGGCATAGAATGGATAGATAAGGCTCTTATCGAGTTGGGAAATATTGCTCATAAGAATCATCCTATGTCCTATGTCTCCAAAGTTATTCGATTCTCGTCGAGCTCTATATAGCCATACTCCCTTATTTTCCCCTAAATCCATCATACTCTAAGATAAAACCTTTTTTCGTCATCTTCCTCGTTTAGATATGTTTAGATCTGAATGCCAGGCCCTATTGGGCCTGAGCTAGCTTCCCAGTCATTGCGAACGATTGGCTTCTAGTTTGTTTGATTAGGTAGCTGCTCATTAAGAGTTAATCGCTACAGTTAAAGCATAAATTGACTTGATTGCCCTCATCCTGTAGCAAAAGCACTTTGTGCATAAGCTGTCAAAATGCTGTGTTTACCCTAAATTGATCGATACTCGATACTTGTATAATTGGGTTCGATTATCGATGCACTCTTAAATGCCCTGTAGAACATACCATAGGGGTATGTCTTATACATGCTCTGTGTTAGGCTATGCTGATCTATATATTTATATCGTATAGCATAGCATATGGTAATTTTTATGTTATCGATAAATATCGAAAGTTTGCTTGAGGTATATAGGTATATATATAGAAGTCTCCTTTACACTCATACTTGAAAAGAGAAAGATAAAGTCCTGCGCTTTGCGTACAGCCGCACATTTGGCTGCCATATTGAGGCTCACGAACTACCATCTGGCAGCTGTGTACAGGGTATCTCCGCTCGACTCCTACATTTTTCGCCCTTAATTCGAACGCAAATTGCGAGCTCATTAACGCGCTTCAAGGACCAATTTCATAGGGAAACGATGCAATGATGAAAACAATATCAAAAATCAAAAATAAAAAAATGAAAAAAAAAGGAAACACATAAAAAAGAAAAGCAAGGAAACGGAAAACCCTCGCATAGCGGTTAACTCTGGCGATTAATTAACAGCATAAATTATGCTCAAGTGTATTACGGGTAACGCCAGCGCGGATGCCGATGCGGATCAGGATGCTGATGCGGATGTCGATAAGGATGCGATTTTGAGGATATGCATGGATTTTTCCATATGCGCATTTTCAAACATTTTCGCCTCGTCGAATCGAGTTGAGAGAGAGTAACAGAAATCGACACTTGAGTTTGCACAAAAACAACAACAGCAACAACAACAGCAACTGCTGCCAAGTGGCTAGGGGAAGTGTTGAGGGGAAGGGTTGGGTGATATATGGGCTCATTTGTTGTAGCATATCCATTTCATTAAAAGTCAAAAGGCAGCTGTGCCCGATGCGGGTGCCAGGGAGACGGCATGGAGGCGGTTGCTACACGTGTCGCGCTGACGCTTTGTATACCCTGCGTTGAATAAAGGGTATGCTGTTGCTGGAAATATAAATGCAAGCAGCAGAAGATCGCTTTATTGAGCCCAACATCATATATTATATGTATACATCAACTGTCTATCTAAATCCGTCTATCCGTTCTTCTGCTCTTCCTTTCCTCTGTGTTCATGTCAGAGATCATAAAAAGAGCTTAGGTCCAGCCTAGGCACGCACATCTCAAGCTTATTTGAACTTCCCGATAACCTAGTTAGCACGAAATCGATTCTAATCGATATTAAAGCTCCATTTTATCAGAAGACCTCAGTTAAGAGCGTGAATGGCATCAAAAGTTGCATCCATCTAGATAGATCAAGTTTGTCCTTCATTCATTCATTCATCATTCATCACGAAATCGTTAAAAATCGATATTCTGATCAAATTCTCTGACCAGAACGCCAACGCCGCATTTAGGTTGTCGAGTAGTATGCACAGCTTCAGAATACTTTACTCTACGAATACCTTGGAAATGCCAACACATTTGGTAGCTACAGTACATCCGGACCGGACGTTTAGTTCCGAAGTTTCAAGTCGGCTTGTTGAAGCTGGGCATAGGATATTTTCTAGTCGGGCGCTTGCGATGAGGTGTTGGCTAGCTGCGGCTCTCAGGCAGCGTCAGGACGAGGGCCAATACGCGGTCCACTCTACGGCAGGGTTGCCAGCATACGGCATAATGGCGGCTCGGCCTGCCACTTCAATTGAGCGTTATTTTGTTGTTGTTGCTTTTTGTTGTTGCTTTTTGTTTTGCTGCTGCTGTTTATTAATATATAATTCCCCGCACATTCGTGTGCAGATTTCAACCCTGAAGAAGCACAACCCCTACGTACAGTTGCCAAGCACACCCCACCCTCCTCCTCCGCTCTGTCCCGCGCCCTTCCTGCTGCCGTTGATGTGGTGCTGGAGATGCGGACGACGATGGCGACACAACGAACGTGTTATTTACCAAACACTCGACGGCAGCACATAACACATAGCGACCGGAGCTAACTCCTCCCCAGCCTCCCCCATCCCGGCCCAGCCCACGCTGTACTCGGGGAACTGCCTGTACCCCTAGACAATTTCTGTCCTGTTCCCCGTATCAGCCGTATGTACAGGGCGCAGGATATACAGACAAACGGAGTGCCTTGCCAGGCCTGGCCTGGCCTGGCCTGAGCTGGGCTGGGCTGGAGTGCCTCACAGTTCAACTGCACGGGATGCGAGATGCGATGAGACAGCCAAGTCGTCGCTCAGTCAGTTTGTCTGTCCGTTTGGCGACTTGTCAGTTGGTGTAACACGCGTCCTGCCACCCAATTTCTGCTCGTGCGCACAGGGGGGCCAAAACGTTTTAATCTGGCAAAAATGTGCTATTTGCAATAATTCACATTCACATTCAGATTCCTGACATGTGTTCGAAACAAAAGTATAAATAAATAATATATTTAGTTAGCGTGTAGATTTGAAAATTTCATATATATATATATATATGTACATAACTTTTAAATTGCCCACTTTTCAAGCACTTTGCTCCACTGTGCTAGCAGGATTCTGCCTGTGGACGTGGCCTGGTGTGATTAGCCGACGCTTCATGCCAAGAGCATAAAAAAATAATGAATACAACAACGAAAAAGTTGTTCCCATTGTTGATGTTGTTGTTGTTGTTGTTGTTGTTATTTTTGTTGTTGTCTTCCTCTTTGCTCCTGGCCTTTGCCAAGAGACGACAGTGCACAAAACGTGAGGAGCTTGAATAACTGCAGAGCCCTGGTGGGTAGGGACTGTGGTCGGGGTCGGGCTCAGGCGGAGACGGAGACAGAGACGGAGACTGACAGGAGCACGTGTGTCGTGAGTGTGCGCCTAATTTCTGAAGAAACTGTTTTTTTGCTTTCATTTACTTTTTTTCAGTTAAGGGAGCATACTCTGCAGGGTGCAGGGGGTGGTTGGGGGTGGAGGGTCGGTCTGCTTCGGGATGCTGCCATTTCCATCTAGACAGTTTTCACAAAATGCCGCCAGTCGCATCCGCAACTGTGAAGTTTATTGTGTGTGTGCGTGTGTGTATTGGAAAAGATTTTCTTGGGTCTGATGGATCATTAAGCGTAAATAGATTACAAATGTCAAAACATTTGCCGCAAGGCGCCAAGGACAACCGGAGAAGCAGGCACAAGCAGCGACGGCCAAGAATACAAAACTATATACAAGTGTACATAAACATTAAGTACATATATATATATATATATATATATATATTTATATATACATATGTATATATATACGTTATCACAGGCAACAGGAAGAAAGCCTGCCGTCGAGCAGAACGAGCTGCTGGATGTGGCTCACACTTTGGCTTGAATTCGATCCTAAGTAAAATCTCGAATACTGCATCAATTATCAATATATATATATATATATGTATATATATATATATATACTGAAAGAAACCCTGAAATCGGCTAGGACAAGACTTTAGGCAATTCCACCCGCAAGTGGGGCATATTGGCGGACAGCGATTGCATGCAACCGCTTATATTTCGGCTGAAAGTGTTCGAATTATCTAATGAAAAGATCCAAGGAGCCGACTTCGACACCATAAAGTATATATATTCTGGATCAGTCATCTGTCCGATATAGTACGTCCATCAGTCCGTCCGTCTGGCCGTCCGTCTAGCCGTCCGTCTGTGAGTCCGTCAGTCTATGCGATCTAGTCCCTCAGTCTTAAATCGTTTTGAATCTTTGTATAGATCCTCCATCTGCATGTTGCAGGCATATATCAGAACTGTCCAGATCGGACCACTATATCCTATTGTTGCCATGGGAACGCTCTCGTCATTGTATGACAAACTATTTGTTGTTAATTTATATAAATATCAAATCTGATTAACATCGGTCAATTATATCTTACTATGATGAAGGAATGGGCAGCCGAAGATTGAATTCTTGTTCTTGTAGGTAATTCGCCCAACTGAAAATATGCCAACATCTTATTAGCCTGCTGCAGTAGGGAAGACCAGATCTTCCGTTAAGCATATTACTTCCAAACTCGTCCTTTGTCCCAAGTTCCGATGTTATAGCCAATATTGATGGCCGATGGATAAATTTAAGGGTGTGGGAAAGAGAAAATCAAAGTAAATAAAATAAATGAAAATATCTTGGGAGATATACAATTTTTTAGCCATATAAGAACATTTATTATTCATTATCGATGATATAGAATATTGATATAAGAATATAATTTGACCCGATATTTATTCGATTTCCAGCATATCATATAGCTCTATGAGCAGAATCGGTCGAGAAAGAATGGTTTTTTATATGGCAAAATAGTTTTGTTTCTCAGTCTATAGGAATTCCAGTCTTCTGCTCATGATACTAGTTGGAAGACAATTATCCATTAGGTTATTTAGTCTCCTCTCCTATTTTGTTCTTCTTGTTAATCTCTAAAGATTACAAGTTCCTGGCACCCCTTTTGTGTGCGGCAGTTTTTTTTCTACCGCTTTTTTCACTTATTCAGAATATTTCTCATTACTTAAATGCTGAATAATATCATTGTTGATGGCATATGTGGAAATGCGCTAAGCTGGCAATGGATCTGGCAGGGGCTATGCCAGAGACTAAGTTCTACATAAATATTATCCAGTATGTGTGTGTGTGTGTGTGTATGTATGTGTTGTGCACACTCGTGTATGGCACCCAATGCTGTCGAAGCTTTGGCACAGATTGCGCTCGGGGTGCAGTGCGATGCGGTGCGGGCACAAAGTGTTTACTTCCTTAAGGCCCATTCAGGACATCCGCTGATTGTTGCTGCTGCTTGAAAAGCTGCACAACAGCAACGGGCAAGGGGCAGGGGAATGGCAACAGGATCAGGATCAGAATCAAAATCAGGATGCCGCCGCTGCCATTCGGGGTGGTTGCTGCTCGCAAGGGGTTGGCTTCACAATTGGCAACTACCCAACTTTGACTCACCCCAGCCAGGTCTGGCGTGGCCTGCTCTGGGCTGGCTTAACGCTTTTTATTGTGCGCTTTATTGATAAAGGACACCCTGCACTTCGCATATCGATTTCAAGAGGCTGCCTGCATCCGTGCACCCTGCCTGCCCCCTGCTTCTCCCCTCGTCATCATTATCCTCAAATGTTTTCATTATTTTTCCACTTGGCTCAACTCCTTGTCTGTTCGAATGCCGTCAATGGGAGATGACGACGACGACGACGACATGTTTTCTAATGCGAGAGTCGAGAGTAGGTTTATCCAGCCCCCTTGTCCCTCCCACACCCCGCTGCCAGTACGAACTGAAGGGTGTTTGTGCGGGTGGTTACTTTTGGGTGGTTACTTTGCCTCGGTGGTTGCTTCTGTCAGCACCATTTTGATCTAGCTCCTGGGAATTGACGCATGTTCTCTGATTTGATGAAATGCTCGTAATCGCGCCATATCCATGAATCACCCCTCTCCTGTGCATGTGCATGTGCCAGCATTTGATTAAAAGCGCTGCGAAATTAATTTCAGCGCCCCTTGCCGTGATACGCGGCGTTGTGCGGCGTCCAAAATTGTCGCAGCACTCGTTCAACTACTTGAGCGCTAAACGTCCGGCTTTGTGTTTGCACGGCGCCCAGCAGGGGGTGAATTAATTAAGGCGGCTCAGACCACCATCAGCCCATTCAAGCATCATCTAGCTTAGCCTGCCTCCCCCTACCCCCCCTTCCCACTCCCCCTCACACACTACACGCCTGAGAGTTGACAAGATGTCCGCCATTTTGGCAGCATTTGCTTGTATTTGCCTCTCGACTCTTTTTAGACTTTGCCTAATTAAACATGTAGGAACGTTTGGGTTGGGCGTGCCCGACTAGCATATACCCTGTTGTAGCAATCAATCCAGCTCTCTTCCATACATACCATACACATGCTGCTGCCACTTGTATGGAAGATTCAGATATCAAAGACGATGAATGGATCTTTCTACAGTATTCCGGGTGCCAGTTAGCCGAAAAGCGAGGTAATCCCTACTAAACGAGGGTCTATATACGAAATTTGTTGCTTCTGCTGCCTTTGTTGCATGGCAAGCTATCGATAAATTGCAACAAGCCTGTCCCGACCGGGCAATAGCAGTCGCTAAGTTCAACGGGGCGGGGCCTTCGGACGGTAGGACAGGTGGCGCTTTGCGTAGCTGGCGCTACTTTCAATATTAAGTCTAGTCTAGCTTATATAGATTGAATAGATCGAGGCTTTCGGACGGCAGGACAGGTGAGCGAAGACGACTCGACTTTGCGCCGCTTCCTGTTAAAGAATACTGTATATATATTCTATAGAGCTGTTTGCGGGTATTTAAACCAATTTGAATGCTTAATAAAAATGTTAGCTATTCAATATGAGCCCCATCTCGAGCGCCAAATGACATTAGCTGAGCTGCTGGCTCATTGAGCTGCTGGCTCATTGTACTGCCGCACTGGACGCACTTGGCGAATTTCGTGCAATTTTAATTAATGACCACAAAACAGTCGTTGAACCGTACACACACACACACACATACACGGAGCGCAGCACTTGACATTTGACATTTGACATTTGGAGTGGCCGCCCGTCCTGTTGCCGTCCTCCATTTGCAGTTTCAGTTCTCCAGAACTCTGGAGTCCTTTCAAGAATTGTCGCCGTCGTTTGTCGTTTGTCGTTTGATTTGCTGCACACCCACACACACACACACACACACACACACACACAGATTGTAAGGCTCCTCGACTGGCTGGCTCCTCATTAGCTCGCCTCGGGGCGGTGCTCATAATTTGAATTCGAGTGCCACTTGCTTGCTAGCCGCCCGCTACATTTATTTATGGCATGGCTGCCGCTCAATGCAGGTTTGCCACGCCTACTGCTGTTGCACCTCCGACCCGCCCCACCCCCAACCCCAGCTAACCTGCTAGCGCGCCCCTGCTTCGGTTCGGGCTTCATTTATGCCAATTTTTGCAAACTAATTGGCGATGTTGACATCTTTTTTTCTGCTCTCTGAAGTTTTCAACGGCATCAGAAGGCCCCCCACATACAGCCAAGGACATTTTTTTATGAAGATTTTTGCAGCAGGCGTCGCAGATAAAGGGGAAGGGGGGAATGCGAGAGGAGCGGTGGGCGTGGATCCGTGGCGTTGCTCCTCGACGGTAACCAGTAAAAGCACTCAGCAATAAAATTAGTGCACGCTGCTGCACTCGGCTATTTGTGCAGCTTCAGCGCAGAGCCGTCGCTCGAAAGGGGCTTCAGTGGAAAAAGAGAATTCCAACAACTGGGTACATTCAGATAACCTTAGCGCTAATAGCCCGAATCTAGGCAGGCACTCATATGCTTATATATCAAAAAGAGCTGGGCGCTCATCGGATGGTTAGCAAAACATATTCCCGTCAATTTTCCACAGTTACGCGTGGAATATCCAAAATCGCCGCAACATGTATTCATTAAGTTTTCTTTATATTTTGAAAACATACTTGCAGCAGGAGAGACATAATAGGAATCCAGGCCTTTAACAACCTTTGATCCTCAATTTTTAAAAAGCAAGGTGACACCTCGATCGGAATTCCACGCACAACTTTTTTTAACCAACCGATTTTTGATTTGAATTGCCAATTGATAGTAGGGCTCCATACGAATTCAAAAAGGTATAACATTTAAAAATCAGATGGTTTTTACCCGAGATATTCCAAAAAATCATCAAAAAATTTCCCATTTTCGAACGGACCCCGATTTTGAAGAAAAACGTGATGTAACCCCTTGCCATTTTGACGATTTGGGTCAAAATTTAGGTTTTCACACTTTTGATGCCAATCGATAGTACGGTTCCTTACGAGTCCAAAATGGTATAAAATTCCAAAATCTGACAACTTTTGGCCGAGATATTCCAAAAAATCATCAAAAAAGTTCCCATTTTCGAACGGACCCCGATTTTGAAGAAAAACGTGATGTAACCCCTTGCCATTTTGACGATTTGGGTCAAAATTTAGGTTTTCACACTTTTGATGCCAATCGATAGTACGGATCCTTACGAGTCCAAAATGGTATAAAATTCCAAAATCTGACAATTTATGGCGGAGATATTCCAAAAAATCATCAAAAAAGTTCCCATTTTCGAACGGACCCCGATTTTGAAGAAAAACGTGATGTAACCCCTTGCCATTTTGACGATTTGGGTCAAAATTTAGGTTTTCACACTTTTTATGCCAATCGATAGTACGGATCCTTACGAGTCCAAAATGGTATAAAATTCCAAAATCTGACAATTTTTGGACGAGATATTCCAAAAAATCATCAAAAAAGTTCCCATTTTCGAACGGACCCCGATTTTGAAGAAAAACGTGATGTAACCCCTTGCCATTTTGACGATTTGGGTCAAAATTTAGGTTTTCACACTTTTGATGCCAATCGATAGTACGGATCCTTACGAGTCCAAAATGGTATAAAATTCCAAAATCTGACAAATTTTGGCCGAGATATTCCAAAAAATCATCAAAAAAGTTCCCATTTTCGAACGGACTCCGATTTTGAAGAAAAACGTGATGTAACCCCTTGCCATTTTGACGATTTGGGTCAAAATTTAGGTTTTCACACTTTTGATGCCAATCGATAGTACGGATCCTTACGAGTCCAAAATGGTATAAAATTCCAAAATCTGACAATTTTTGGCCGAGATATTCCAAAAAATCATCAAAAAAGTTCCCATTTTCGAACGGACTCCGATTTTGAAGAAAAACGTGATGTAACCCCTTGCCATTTTGACGATTTGGGTCAAAATTTAGGTTTTGACACTTTTGATGCCAATCGATAGTACGGATCCTTACGAGTCCAAAATGGTATAAAATTCCAAAATCTGACAATTTTTGGCCGAGATATTCCAAAAAATCATCAAAAAAGTTCACATTTTCGAACGGACCCCGATTTTGAAGAAAAACGTGATGTAACCCCTTGCCATTTTGACGATTTGGGTCAAAATTTAGGTTTTCACACTTTTTATGCCAATCGATAGTACGGATCCTTACGAGTCCAAAATGGTATAAAATTCCAAAATCTGACAATTTTTGGACGAGATATTCCAAAAAATCATCAAAAAAGTTCCCATTTTCGAACGGACCCCGATTTTGAAGAAAAACGTGATGTAACCCCTTGCCATTTTGACGATTTGGGTCAAAATTTAGGTTTTCACACTTTTGATGCCAATCGATAGTACGGATCCTTACGAGTCCAAAATGGTATAAAATTCCAAAATCTGACAAATTTTGGCCGAGATATTCCAAAAAATCATCAAAAAAGTTCCCATTTTCGAACGGACTCCGATTTTGAAGAAAAACGTGATGTAACCCCTTGCCATTTTGACGATTTGGGTCAAAATTTAGGTTTTCACACTTTTGATGCCAATCGATAGTACGGATCCTTACGAGTCCAAAATGGTATAAAATTCCAAAATCTGACAATTTTTGGCCGAGATATTCCAAAAAATCATCAAAAAAGTTCCCATTTTCGAACGGACTCCGATTTTGAAGAAAAACGTGATGTACCCCTTGCCATTTTGACGATTTGGGTCAAAATTTAGGTTTTGACACTTTTGATGCCAATCGATAGTACGGATCCTTACGAGTCCAAAATGGTATAAAATTCCAAAATCTGACAATTTTTGGCCGAGATATTCCAAAAAATCATCAAAAAAGTTCACATTTTCGAACGGACCCCGATTTTGAAGAAAAACGTGATGTAACCCCTTGCCATTTTGACGATTTGGGTCAAAATTTAGGTTTTCACACTTTTGATGCCAATCGATAGTACGGATCCTTACGAGTCCAAAATGGTATAAAATTCCAAAATCTGACAATTTTTGGCCGAGATATTCCAAAAAATCATCAAAAAAGTTCCCATTTTCGAACGGACTCCGATTTTGAAGAAAAACGTGATGTAACCCCTTGCCATTTTGACGATTTGGGTCAAAATTTAGGTTTTCACACTTTTGATGCCAATCGATAGTACGGATCCTTACGAGTCCAAAATGGTATAAAATTCCAAAATCTGACAATTTTTGGCCGAGATATTCCAAAAAATCATCAAAAAAGTTCCCATTTTCGAACGGACTCCGATTTTGGAGAAAAACGTGATGTAACCCCTTGCCATTTTGACGATTTGGGTCAAAATTTAGGTTTTCACACTTTTGATGCCAATCGATAGTACGGATCCTTACGAGTCCAAAATGGTATAAAATTCCAAAATCTGACAATTTTTGGCCGAGATATTCCAAAAAATCATCAAAAAAGTTCCCATTTTCGAACGGACCCCGATTTTGAAGAAAAACGTGATGTAACCCCTTGCCATTTTGACGATTTGGGTCAAAATTTAGGTTTTCACACTTTTTATGCCAATCGATAGTACGGATCCTTACGAGTCCAAAATGGTATAAAATTCCAAAATCTGACAATTTTTGGCCGAGATATTCCAAAAAATCATCAAAAAATTTCCCATTTTCGAACGGACCCCGATTTTGAAGAAAAACGTGATGTAACCCCTTGCCATTTTGACGATTTGGGTCAAAATTTAGGTTTTCACACTTTTTATGCCAATCGATAGTACGGATCCTTACGAGTCCAAAATGGTATAAAATTCCAAAATCTGACAATTTTTGGACGAGATATTCCAAAAAATCATCAAAAAAGTTCCCATTTTCGAACGGACCCCGATTTTGAAGAAAAACGTGATGTAACCCCTTGCCATTTTGACGATTTGGGTCAAAATTTAGGTTTTCACACTTTTGATGCCAATCGATAGTACGGATCCTTACGAGTCCAAAATGGTATAAAATTCCAAAATCTGACAAATTTTGGCCGAGATATTCCAAAAAATCATCAAAAAAGTTCCCATTTTCGAACGGACTCCGATTTTGAAGAAAAACGTGATGTAACCCCTTGCCATTTTGACGATTTGGGTCAAAATTTAGGTTTTCACACTTTTGATGCCAATCGATAGTACGGATCCTTACGAGTCCAAAATGGTATAAAATTCCAAAATCTGACAATTTTTGGCCGAGATATTCCAAAAAATCATCAAAAAAGTTCCCATTTTCGAACGGACTCCGATTTTGAAGAAAAACGTGATGTAACCCCTTGCCATTTTGACGATTTGGGTCAAAATTTAGGTTTTGACACTTTTGATGCCAATCGATAGTACGGATCCTTACGAGTCCAAAATGGTATAAAATTCCAAAATCTGACAATTTTTGGCCGAGATATTCCAAAAAATCATCAAAAAAGTTCACATTTTCGAACGGACCCCGATTTTGAAGAAAAACGTGATGTAACCCCTTGCCATTTTGACGATTTGGGTCAAAATTTAGGTTTTCACACTTTTGATGCCAATCGATAGTACGGATCCTTACGAGTCCAAAATGGTATAAAATTCCAAAATCTGACAATTTTTGGCCGAGATATTCCAAAAAATCATCAAAAAAGTTCCCATTTTCGAACGGACTCCGATTTTGAAGAAAAACGTGATGTAACCCCTTGCCATTTTGACGATTTGGGTCAAAATTTAGGTTTTCACACTTTTGATGCCAATCGATAGTACGGATCCTTACGAGTCCAAAATGGTATAAAATTCCAAAATCTGACAATTTTTGGCCGAGATATTCCAAAAAATCATCAAAAAAGTTCCCATTTTCGAACGGACTCCGATTTTGGAGAAAAACGTGATGTAACCCCTTGCCATTTTGACGATTTGGGTCAAAATTTAGGTTTTCACACTTTTGATGCCAATCGATAGTACGGATCCTTACGAGTCCAAAATGGTATAAAATTCCAAAATCTGACAATTTTTGGCCGAGATATTCCAAAAAATCATCAAAAAAGTTCCCATTTTCGAACGGACTCCGATTTTGAAGAAAAACGTGATGTAACCCCTTGCCATTTTGACGATTTGGGTCAAAATTTAGGTTTTCACACTTTTGATGCCAATCGATAGTACGGATCCTTACGAGTCCAAAATGGTATAAAATTCCAAAATCTGACAATTTTTGGCCGAGATATTCCAAAAAATCATCAAAAAAGTTCCCATTTTCGAACGGACCCCGATTTTGAAGAAAAACGTGATGTAACCCCTTGCCATTTTGACGATTTGGGTCAAAATTTAGGTTTTCACACCTTTGATGCCAATCGATAGTACGGATCCTTACGAGTCCAAAATGGTATAAAATTCCAAAATCTGACAATTTTTGGCCGAGATATTCCAAAAAATCATAAAAAAGGGTGTACCTTACAAATCATTCGGATTTTGGTCTACAACATTTTTGAACCAACTGATTTTTGATTTGTTTGAATGCCAATTGATGGTAGGAACATGTGTAAAAGCGAGTGATATACATTCCAAGCTTTTGTTCAAAAAGAATAAGAAAGAGAGAGATAGAGAGAGAGAGAGAGAGAGAGAGAGAGAGAGAGAGAGAGAGAGAGAGAGAGAGAGAGACAGAGAGAGAGAGAGTGCGAGACAGAGAGCGAGACAGAGAGAGCAATTCAACACTTGGCATTTCTTCAAATGGGCCCCCCTTAAAATTAACTAGCTTAAGCTACGCCCCTGGAATGTTGCCTTTTTTTGCCTTTCGCGGAATTTTGCATTTTTATTTCATCTCTTTCTTTTTTAGCATTTGAGCTAATAAATGCAATAAATGTAAAGTCGCATAATAAAAACGAGGCAGCTTTGGAGCCAGGGTCGCATAGAAAGGGTGGGGGGTGGGGTTGCATAAGTTGCAGATTTGTTTGAGGGGATTTACGAGAAAAACAGCTAATTGAGTGCTGCTCGTGACACACATGCGCTTAAAGTGAAGCAGATGAATTTAGACTTGAAGTGAGCTTAGTTAGCTGCCAGCTGCCATGCCCACGCCGCCAGCTGCCTAAAGATGTCATCTGTCATCTGTATAGACAAGAGAATTTAATATGGCTGATTGACAGCAATTCTCCATTTTTAATTAAATTGAATTATCGAGCGGAAAGACGCTGGTTCAAATACAGCAATAATTTTCAATATAGATGCATGTTTTATTAATTTCCAATTGTTTGCAAAAAGAATGCCAATGTTTATAAATAATAAATTATAATGAACTAACAGGCGGAAAGTCGCTGGTTCAAATTCAGCGACAATATCCAATATGGTTGAATGTTTTCTTAATATTTTATGGCTTACACAGGCAAAGGCAAACGTACATAAATAAGATTTGAACTATCGAGCGGAAAGACGCTGGTTCAAATTCAGGAACGATTGCATTTATTTATAAATGTTTAATCAATTTCCAATGATTAGCAAGAAACAAAATCAATGTTTATATAAAATACTCATTTAATTAATTAATTATGCTAAAACTTGCATTTTAAACATTATTCATCGCAAGTCACCATAGCCAGATAATTTTGTCTCATATAAAATATATATATACATATATCAGATATTTGGAGTTTGGTTTAAAACCAAAATGCCGCCAGCGGCGACGATCAAAACATTTTAAAATGCGGCGAGCCAAAAATATTGCAATTTTCAACGCACACACACAACACAGGCGAGTGTGTGTGTCTGTGTGTAGCAGGTGTAGGTGGCAGGCACACGGTCCGTTGCCCAATCAATTTTTGATGGACGTGCGAAATTTATGGTGAAAAATATTTGACTATGCACAATGAACTCGAGGGTCAAAAAATTGTGCAAAAGCCCGAATAAAAGTGGCGCAGGGACGGGCGGAGAAGGAAAGTTGGGGGCATAGCTGAAACTGAAACTGAAACTGAATGAGCCAGGCCAAAAGTGACGATGTCGACCAATGCGGCTAGCCGAAAGTACACCCCAAGCGCCCATTGAGCCTCCATCCGCACCCGCACCTGCACCCGCACCCCCCTTTGTGTTCACGCAAACACTAAGCCAGGCATAGGTGTGGCTGGAGAGGGCTATGCAAAATATTGTTATGCACCTGACCGGCAGCCGACAGTGGCCCGGAACACAATGCCATATATTGTTGTATTATATATTTTGTTGTTGTTTTAACTATATTTGATTTTCCATCTTTTTTCCCATTTATTTGTTGCGTATTTATGACGCTGGCGGGCGCAGCTATTGCCAGATACCCGATCTCAGCCTGTTTTTGCGGCCATTCGAGCCAACAGCGTAAAATGGGAACCATTTCTATAGCATTTGAATATGCCAGCTGGAAATGCATTGTTAAATAGAAAAAAAACAAATTGAATTCGAGTACATTTCGTGTATTTTCTTTGAATCCATGCGAATTTATTAAACAATATTTGGATATATTGTTGATTTTTTACTATTAACTAAGAGCAGGTCGCCTCTAGTTATTATTATAATTATTATTATCAGAAGTTGTACTATTTCTTTGTCATTTATTATTTCATTATTTCATTATTATTTCATTGTCATTGTCATTGTCATTGTCATTGTCATTGTCATTGTCATTGTCATTGTCATTGTCATTGTTATTGTCATTGTCATTGTCATTGTCATTGTCATTGTCATTGTCATTGTCATTGTCATTGTCATTGTCATTGTCATTGTCATTGTCATTATCATTGTCATTGTCATTGTCATTGCCATTGCCATTGCCATTGTCATTGTCATTGTCATTGTTATTGTCATTGTCATTGTCATTGTCATTGTCATTGTCATTGTCATTGTCATTGTCATTGTCATTGTCACTATTACTTTTCTAATTAGACCAAGTTTATCTATAATTTGTGTTACTTATATGTAAATACATTAGCTTTATCTGATTATGTTCTATGTTTTAAATGATCTGCCTTGTTTTCGAAGCTTTGGTGCGGGTATTTTGCGGTCAGGCAGCAGCATTGCGAGTTGCCTTTAGGTTGTTGGCGCTCTATGAAGCGTTTTAAAGTGCTTCCAGGCAATTTGCCGATAAACAATCACTGAAATAACCAAACATAAAATATTTAAAAAGTGTTCAAATAGCCTAGCATGTACATTCGTTCCCCTTTGCCCCCGAACCCGCCCCTGCCTACCCCTAGCCAGCGCTTGGCCCGAGCCACGTTCCATTGGCGGCTGCTCGCGTTGGTGTTGCTGCCGCTTCGTTACCTCTTGCGGCGCGTTTGATTTGATTTATTTGGAATTTGCATTTTTGGCGCCGCGCAGCACACTCCAGCTGCCACCGCGCTGCCCCTAGCTGCAGCCCCTTGCGATTTGGGGAGCTCAGCGCTTGCATTTTTAAACATTGTTGCATACTTTTGTGCGTTCTGGCCGTGGGGTCCCTCTGCATAAGTGAGTGTAGCCCTGTTTAGAATTTCCCATTTTCGAATTTGTTTTTGCATTGGGATTAACTTATCCCTCGACCGTAACGAGTCGCAACAACAAGCGCAGCTGAATTTTAGACGTTAAATTTAAGACATGAGACACAGAAAGTCTAATCTTAAAACAAAACGTCAAAAACTTTGACCAAGACCAAGAAAAAAGCCGGCTGCTCCTCCAAGAAGTAAGACTGGGTTCCAGATAATATCTGATTCTCGAGAAGAGGAAGACTGAGGCGATGGCATTAATAGGATTTGGGTAGTAAAAGAAAGTGAGCTATCAAGGAATTCGTTGTCTAAGGATGAGTGAATAATAATATTATATATAATTATAATAATACTAATAGTAATATGTAAATATAACAAGTCGAATTGTGCTTATGAAAACTGTAAATGAAGAAGAGGAGAACCGAAATGTCAACCAAGGCCTGAGTTCATAGTGCTTATGAACTCTTCTGTCATGTTGAGAGATCAAACTTTTGTACAAAAGTTGTTGCTTTTCTTCTTATCAGTTTTCAAGAAACGAAAGCATTTTCATTCCCCCAAATACTGTTCGCCAAGAATTTGTTGCTTCAGAAAGAAAAAAAGAACCTGAAGTAGGATGTAAGTTACAATTGAAAGAACTTCCAGAAATGCTCTATTCCCGTTGTTCTCTTTAATGCTGTAGAAAGAAATATCAAGGGCAAGGCAAGGACTTTGACATCATTTAAAGGGGGTCGAAAGGGTATATAATATATATTCATGTGCAAATGTGTCTAACTGACATAATCAGAATCACAGCAAATTATCTACTTTAACTACATCTATATCTCCACTTCTTTATCTCTTCGTATTTGTATAATACCGATAAATATCGATTTTGAGACATTATGAGATTTACATCAAGTTAACCAAGTAAGATACAAAGTGTACAAATATATGACGTTAACCTGCCTCATTCCCCGCCGACTCGTTTTGTCTCACTTCATTCTTTTTTAAGTCTGATATCGATATCTTTCATTTGACTAAAGTCTTTTATTTTCTTATGCCGAATTTATTTCTCGACTTCAACTAAACAAAAATATGCGTTAAGAAATTGGCCAAATTAAATGCGTGCATTCAATCGAGCGAGGGAAACTAACTCAAATTTGACGCATATTCAAATGTGTGGACTTTAAAATTTATTTGCGGGCTGGCGAGGGCGTGGTGGGCGTGGCCGTGGCGTGGTTGTTGGCCAGCAGCTGGCCATGAAAATTGCATGTAGTAGGATTTGGTTATTAGAATGCCATTGAATTGGATTTGAAACTGAAATATTTAACACATTTGGGCACAGGACGAGGCGTATGAGGAGCGCAGGATGCGAGTGCAGCACTGCAATTTTAATGGGGCTCAAAAGTAATTGACGTTCAATGTGAATGTGAATGTGAATGTGAATGTGAATGTGTGCGCCAAAGTGACCCACTGTGCGGCGAATGAGTAACTGACTGACTGACTGAAAGAATGAATGAATGAATGAATGAATGTATGAAAGAGCGCATAATATTTGAATATATGTATGTATTTTTCAAGCGCAACGCTTTCACTTTCTTGATCCGGCTAGCTCAAATGGATAGCAGCACGATTCGCATTCGCATTCGTATATGTTTTTGTATTCGTATTCGTTTTTGATTCAAGCTGAGGCCCGCTTACAGCTGAGTGGGCAAACAAATTGCGCAATCAGGCGCAAATAACAAAATGCTGAGAATGAAATGAAAGCAAATGCTCCAGACAGCCCTTAGATCATATCATCATCATCAGCATCATCATAATCAGCATCATCATCATCAGCAACATGATTATCGTCAAAAACAACATCGGCAACAGCCCCGAGGCGCAGCTCAAAACATTTTGGCCAAATCATGATGAAGTTCTTCGTGTTGTTGTTGTTGCACATAAAACTGATAAAAGTATTTCAATTAGTGTCAGAAAATGTGCGCGTGTGCGTGTGAGTGTGTGTGCGTGTGTGTGTAAACAGCAAATACAATAAATATGATGAGTCTCGAACAATTTGCAAGCGTTGAATATATTGACGAGTATATTATGTACACAGATCTGTTTATAACTGTGCTTGTGTGTGTGTTTGCATGCTCGAATGCCTTTTTTTCACCCCCAGGCGACAACGCCAACGCCAAAACAACAACAGCAACAAAAACAACAACAGCAGCAACAACAACAACAACAACAACAGCAACAACAGCAATGGCTGCCGCTGTTGCTGACGACGGTTGACACGAGACGAGCCAAATTAAAGAAGAGAAAGAAGAAGCGGCAGCAGCAACAGAGTCAGCGGCAGAAGAAAATGAAACAAAGAGGAAAACAGCTCTCACACACACCCACACACACACAGAGTTACGCACACATGTCTGCATACATTACAAAATCAGCAGTCAGCCAGTCAGTCAGTCAGCTTGTCAGTTGCTTCGCTGGGCATTGGGTGTGGGCAGCACACGCTGCCATTTTATTAGAAAACGCCATGTAAAACGACAGAGGACGACAGCACGAATTCACCATTTTGTCACATAGCGCGCGCACACACACGCCAGAGAGGCGACGCTGACGCTGACGTCGGCGTCGTCGTCGTTGAGCGTTGTCAACAAACAGCAGCGGCAGCATCAGCAACAACAATAACAGTTAGCACACGTTTTGTTTTGGATGGCGTCAGCGTCGGGCAGCGCTGAAATTCACCACAGCAGCGACAGCGGCAGCGGCAGCGGCAGCGGCAGCGAATGCCATGCTCAATAGCGTGCGCTCTCGCTCTTGCTAACGTGCGCGCTCTCGGCTTAAGTGTGTTTTGTTATTGAAAAACAACCCTCGCTCGCCGCTTGCTTTGTTTGTGTTCGTGTGTGTGTCCGTGTGTGAGCAGTTGTCGTTGTCGCTGCGATAACTTCGGACGCCACTTGGCCAATGCTGACACACATGACCGTTAGGCAGCGACGCGCGAGTGAGCAGAGCAGCGTGCGCCTGTCTAACGGGGGTTGCCAATCGCACGGATGGATCATGGTAAATATCACTAAATCCTAAACCCTTCAAACGGTATTCTAGAAGATGCGATAAATATACATACATATGTAAATATACAAATGCATGTAAAACTTGATTCGGATTTTGAAGAATTTCTTCAGAATCAGCATAATAGAGACTAACTAAGGATAGGTTTAATGGGTCTCATAAATACATACATACATATACATATACATCCATGTACATACATTTAAAGATATAGAACTGTGATTGCGTGCAAATTGGTTCAAACAAAAGCTTAAGACTTTCACAGTCACTTCGGGCGCTAACAACCCTGTCCTTAAGGCTAATAAAACAACAGCAACAGCGGCAACCTACCCTTAGCCGACAGCCAGACTTCTGACTTTTGCCAGCAGTTAACTGTGTAGCAGCCGCTGCTGCAGTTCAGTTGCCTTTGCCTGAGACGCAGCGCAGTAAATAGGAAGAAAGAATAATGCGTTGCAGACGCTGTGCCATAGAGGGCGCCGCCAACACGCGCGTTGCTGCCGATGCCGGCGCATAGATGGCGCCACAGCAAGATGCCACTCATTTGCTAACCTCGACGACGGCACAAGCCGCACAGGGGAAGCAAGGGACGCGAGGGGCATGCAACTGACAGACCCAAGTGAATTGTGCGTTTGGTCAGCGCTTTTGGTCAAAAATCTGTTACGAGCGGGTCAGCAACAACAGCAAAATACCAAATGAAAAAAGAAAATTGTTAAGAGACTTAACCAGGTTGACATGTGCAATGGCTGGGGTCGGGGCGAGGGCTGTGGGCTGTGGGCTGGTTGGGGCTTTTCAATGGGAACAACAAAAATTAATTCGGACCAGAGTGAGAAAGGGGCGCAGCAGTGCAGCATAAATTTTGATGCAGTGTGTGTCCTGTCTGCTGGCAGGCGGACGTTAGGGTGGGGGGTTGGAGGGCGTTGAGCGCCTGGTGCTGGATGAGCTGTGCATGTGGCCAGGGAGAGGGGGAGGGGTGCTGGGGGAAGGGGAAGCAACGCAGCATAGCAAACAGCTGGCGGTCATATTTTCCAGTCAACAAGGCAACAACAAACATAACAAGGCCCAAAAACAGAGCCGCATGCATATATCTGCCGAAAGCCCCAAAACCCAAACCTCCAAACAGCCCCATTTGGTAAGTTCCTCTACCACCTCCCCTGCCGCGCCGCCGCTAGCCACGCAATTTTGCCTGGCTGATGTTGGCTGGATGTTGGCTTTTAAGCAGAAAATCATACAAACAACACGGCCAGTTGTGCCAGGCACAGAGCCAGGAGCACACATACACACTCACACACACACACACACACACACAGTCGCAACTTCGCCGTGCTGGCTGGAACGGTCGGTTTATTAGACTGACCCAAAATGGAGCGCACGGCTATATGAACTATTCGGTTTACCCTTGAGCTCCAAGCTGGGCGTGCGTCGAGGGTTGGCTCTTCGGGTTGGGCATACTTTCAAAGATATTTCCGCTACATATTTTCGCTGTGGATTTTTAATGTAATGAATTATGATTGGAATTTGAGGAATACGTTTGGATTTGTGTGAAGGAAAACGCACCAAGGCTTTATGTAAAAACAAACCAATGATCGATCAGCATGAATATCGATTGGTATGATAATCAATCTGCCGATAGCTCAGTTAGGTGTGATTGATAAATGTATTGTACTGTAAATAAGGTCTGTCGCTAGCCCAAAAACAATCGATAAATAAGAAACAATTATATTGGTTACTCTATGCATAATTCCACTTGTTGGTCAAAATGATCGACACGTCTTCAAATTGATTGTTGATATATCGATTGTCGATAACAGCTTATCGACTTTCATGGCTTTTATATAAATTTGCAGACATAGTCTCTTTATGAAAAGTTTTTGAGTACTTTTAAAAGGTTCTCAATCAGTTTGCGTGTGTTGTGCTGCTTTGTGTTGGATTGTATAAATCGATAACTTATCGATAGTCGATATTCTTGATCTTGAATACGGAGAGTTTCTTATCGATAGCTGTCTATCGAAAACTTTTGGTCAATGTATATTGCAAGGTCCTACAATTAGTATACAATTAAATGAGCTGCTCCTTAGCTTCGAGTTTGATTTGTATGGGGTAAAAGCATATTGAAGGACTCTTTGCGAGGACTTTATTGTAGGCCCATTGGGCCCGGCCCGCCTCGGCTCGGCTCGGTTCGGACTAGTCGGCACACACTTATTAGCCAATTGCATTTTACAATCCATTTTGGGCCCACTCTTGGGCTTCAACAACCCAAAATGGCTGACTTTGCTCCAGCTACACTGTCCCTCTAGCCCCTTTCCCTCCCCCTCACCAGCCCTTTCAGCTGCTCGAATGATGCCCTTTGGCTGTGCTGGCGTTGGCTACACTCAATTTTCGCATGCGTGTGTGTGTGTGTGTGTGTGTTGTGTGTGTGCGTGCCGTGTCCAGCTCATAGCCAAAAGTTATGGATTCAACTTTTGGCCAATTTAATTTTCTCGCCTGAAACGGCTACAGAGCAACCGGCAGCAGCCACATTTGACCAATTGCCAAGCCCTCCCCCCTCCGAACCACCCCCTCAACACCCACAGTCGGCCGAAAAATGTACACCCAAGCGCCCAGCATGCGTAATGTGTATGCATTGTGACGTTGCTGAGTCCAGACACAGGACCAGGACCAGGACCTGGATCTGGAACTGGTCCGAGAGTGCCCGTAAGCCCGCATTTACAGATGATTTAGCTGATGTTAAAGGCCAGCTGCCTGGCGGCGGGTTGCTGAGTGTGGGTGGGCGGCAAGAGGGTGGCCTGGGGGAAATGCTGGATGCTACCAAAATCGAGGGCCCGTGCAGTGTGGACACATTGTGCCCCATTAGTTTCTGCGAGAAGAAGAACAACAACAACAACAAAGACTGGCAGCACCCAAATTTGCATGGGAAAAGGCAACCAGTTGTTGTTGTTGTTGCTGTTGCTGTTGCTGTTGCTGTTGCTGTTGCTGTTGCTGTTGCTGTTGTTGTTGCTGTTACTTGTTTGTTGTTGTAATAAGAAATGCTTTATGCACGCACTCTCAGCTGGCAGCACAGCCCCAGGCCGAGAGGCCATTTCAGACCATTTAATTTTGCAGCCAGCCCGCACTTTTTTATTACATTTCTTATTTCTTGATTTTTGATTTTCTTTTTTATATACCTTGCAGAGGACGGTTATTTTAATTTTGAAAGGAATTGTGTGACGCATAGATACAGACATTTCTGACATATTCTGGATCTTCTTGCTTATCCCTTCTATGTGTATATACATATATATTCTTATAGGAAATCTTCTTTTTTTCTGCAGGTATCTAAGCCCACGTGAGAAAAGATATTATCAATCATCCAACTTCTATTTCATATAGTTATATAAAAGAACTGGAAATCGTTTGTTATTCTCACGAGCTTTGCAGCTCGCCTCAGGCATCTGCAAGTCCGTAATCCTTCTATCTACCAGAATATTTAATCATCTTTCTCTGCTCTTTTCTACCTTAAAACAGCTTTAGATTTAAGCAAGTGACAATTCATTGAATGCCTGTTTTACTTAGTTTTCACGGCCTTTGAAAGGGTGTTCAGAGTGCGTCATTTTATAGCTGCATTTCGGCTGCTCAGCTGCGGCGACTGTTTGGCACTTTGATATTTGGGGCCGAGCAATTTGATGATGGCCCAATAAAATTATATCATATGCAGACAGTGGCTCATTTCGGGGAACGAGCCTGGGCCCACACCCCACACCCCACCCTCCCAGCTCCCACCACGCCCACAAATCAAAGTCAGAACTGGAGTTTGGTTCTTGTGTTGTTCTTGTTCCTGGGGCCGTAAATAAAGCAATTGGAATTTAATATAAACATTTTCGCCCAGTTTGGGCAAATGTGCTAACAAATTGCATGTCGAACACTTACCACAAATTGCGCCAAGCCAAATTCAAATTCAAAATCCAAATCCAATTCCGAATCCGAGAGCAAGCTAAACATGATGTTTTTATACCTGAACCCATTGAATATTTATGCAATAGGGTATCTTGGTTCTGTCCAAGTGTCTGTAAGGGCAACAGAAAGTATCTCCAATTGCATAGTGTATTTACCATATATATTCCAGATCAGGATGATTGGGTGACTCAGGGTGAGTTAAGCCGTGTCCGTCTGTCTTCGATCTTCGAAACTGACATATCATATAAATCGATCGATTTCTCCTACTAGTTCATAGCATCGATAAATATCGGTTGAGTGTTTCCCCCTCTAGCTCGTCCTTTGTACATTATACAAATTTATCAAATTCTATCAAATTCTCTTACTACCGACAAATATTGATTGCTCTATTGAAATTTATCGAATTTTCTTTATTGATTTCTCCTGCTATCTATTAACATCGATTTTGTGTGTTCTCTTCTTTCGACCAAAACTGTTATAATTCATACAAATTAATCGATTTCTACTTCTATCGATAAAGCACCGATGTAATTCAAGAATGTGTTTCTAATGCAAAGTGTACTTCGAGACGCAGATGAAGCGCAGTGTGTGGAAGGAAGCTGGAATGTGAGATGGGGTAGCTTGGCACTGTCTGCAGGGTATCTTCTAGTCGCGCACTGCCGCCTGGTTGCTTTCACAAAAATGGTGCTCAATCCCAATTAAATATTTCATGCACATAGATCTGACTATGCATATGGATAAGTTTCTATTGCTCTACATTCTGCCATTTGGCCGGCAACAGGAAAGTTGCCTTGGCACATTTTCACAATTTCCACAATTTCCACATTTTGACATTTTCATATTGCAAACATGGTACAATTTGGCACAGTTTGCCAACATATTATATAATTAAATATCGCTCTGCTCTGCTGCAGGGTTCACCTGTGCCACAATTTCGATTGCTGTGAATCCAACTTTGTTGGTGTTGATTTAAGTAAGCAAATGTTCAGCTCATCTGCAGGTGCCAAGAGTGCAAATGAGCCACAAATCACATCTAGCTATCAAGCTGGAGGAGAATTTCTCATGAAAATAAGAGAAAATTCTTGGATTTTGATTAAAATAAAGAGGTAAATTCATACCATTTTATTCGTTTTTATTTATTTTAGCTCTGGCCTAGGTCCAATTCTATTTCTTCACTTCATCATTTAGGCTTTAGGGTTAACCAAAGAACAAAGAATGTCTATTTGCCGACGCTTATTGACTTTTGCATTCAAATAGCTTGGAAGTAATTTCTTATTTTCAAACGATTATTCCCCTGCACGGATATAAAACATCTTCAAATCTGTTCCAGCCAAAATATCTGGACTTGTCGTTACCCAGAACTAGGGTCCACTTTAGGTAGCTTGGACAATGTGTTCTCAAATAACTTGCGTGTTTATCACCCGATTTTGATTAAATTTTCACATCTTAAATATGAAAAACAACTGTGTGTGCATACCAAGGAGCAAGGCAATAGCTTTTAAGTTGAGATTTTAACAATCTTGTGCAGAATGGGGACAGGTATCAGAGAAATGAAATAATTTTAATCTACATTTGTCACACAAGAGCCTAAAAGCCAAGTTTGGGATGAATAGCACTTGTAATCTTTTAGTTATGCCTAAAGAATCCAGTCTATAAAACGATAATTATCGATAATATGAAAATGGGAGAACATATCAAACAAAATATATATATATTGTCTTGATATAAACAAATGATTTATAGACATATGCAGAAAGAGCTTATGTTTATTTTTCGATAAATCATTCCATTTGATAACTATCGATAAATATCGACTTTTAGACTAGATTAAGATTTCTTAAGGCATAACTCGAAAGCTAAAAGCGCTCTAGTAAAGCTTTTCTATCAAACTCGGCATATAGCTTCTCGTGCCGTAAAAACAGGCTAAAAGCATATCGGAGCGCGATCAGGAATATATATATAATATATCTATACATGTACGTGGATATAGCATGAGCAATGCCAACTTCTGCATTTAACACTTATTGAAAGCAGAGAAAACATATTTGAACCTATACAAATTGTTTGAGCAAAGTTTCTTTTTGGCTAATTTAAATGGGCGTTAAATTGAATCATTTTCAATTCCAATAAAAAATGTTAGCTTCCCCAAAGAAAAGCGTCGCTGAGCTGTAAAAAAGAAAAGCAGCAACTTGTGTTTGTTTTCAACGAATCGATTTCGATTGTTGTTGGCCCAAGCACAACTATTCGGATACAAGATACCAGATACAAGATACAAGATACAAGCTGCAAGCTGCAAAGATACAAAGATACAAAAGTGGCTGCTGTTTGTCAGGCCCACATATTTTGCAGGCTCTGGCAAAATTGTCTTTAACCCTTTTTTCTCTCTTTCATATGGCCCGGGAATGTGGCAAGCGCGCGAAACGGCAGGCGGCAAAGTTGCAAAAAGAAATGGGAAGCCAGCAGAGCTGCTTTCCACATACACACACACATACACACACACTTGAAAGGCATGTTGTGCAAGTATGTGTGTGTGTGTGTGTGCACTTAAGTGGGGCAGCTACATCTTCAGCTGGCGCCGCTGTTGCTGCAACTTGAGGCAAAGTTGCAAGGCAAAAAGAAAAAAAAAAGAAATACTTTAGAAGAATGCCGACAACACATACACATGTGTATGTGTGTGTGTGTTGTTTGGTTTTGCTTAGCTTAATTTGTTCATTTGCTTTGATGTGTCGACTGCGGGTGTGGCACGAGTGTGTGCTGCATGTTGTGTGTGTGTGTGCATGTGTGTGTGTGTGTGTGTGTAGCAAGCAAGGCCATTTAAGGCTGGCTGCACGCTCTGTGAAGGAGAGCTTTTTCCTGCTTGGCGCCTTTTCTAGCGATAATCGGCCAAGAGAGCCACTTGCCACTTGCCACTTGCCACTTGCCACTTGGCGCTGCATCTTGTGGCAGCTGCCACATTTGCCTCCATATTCTTGGGCTCGGGCACACGCAGGTGTGAAATGCTCTGCCATTCATTTTGAATCTAGCCTTGTCGAGTGCTGCACTTGAGTCGACTTCCAGGCGTTGCAGCTGCATGTGTGTGTGTGTGTGTGTGTGTGCGTGTGTGTGTGTGTGTGAGTGTGTTGCACTCGACTGTGTCAACTAAACTGTTGCCTAACTTGCGGCGATTATCGATATCATCAACAGATGCGAGTTATCGCATCGATTGTGCCCAAACTTTTAACTTGTTTAACCAACACTTAATTTATCAAAAGGCCATTTAAATAATCCTCATAACTTTTAAGCTTGGCAAACTTTTCATTTAATGCTTCGATGCTTGTTATGAATCCCTTTAAGGCCCTAAGCACACTGCAAGTAAACCAAATTTGTTTACATTCGAAACTATTCCAAATTGATTTAATCAAAATGGCTTCCTTTAATTTGTTTAACTATTTGTGTGGATTAACGGACCGTATTCGCATTTTATATGAGGCCATGAACTGAACCTTAAGCGGAAATAGCCCAAGAACAGGCGAACCAATGTAATGACTTGGTTCAAAGCAAGCTATATTTGAGCGAGACTTCTTCCCAAATAATAAGAAAGAACTTGGCCTCCATCTATTGGATTTATCTAACCATATTTGAAAGATGTTCGGGCCTGAATCGAAACCCGGCTGCATGGATGTACAAAGCTCACAAACTCACGAGCCGAGTATCTAGGCAGGAAGTTGTCCCCTCTCTTGTGTTTGTAGAATAGAGAATGGAGATTTATTCAGGTTTGATGTGTCGGTTGAGGATAGTCTTCATTCCCATTCGCGTTTAAAAACCCACATTCCAAGTTCGCCCAATATGTAATTAGATATCTGGTTGTTGCATTTAATTGTCAAAATCGAGCTGCAGCTTTTGCTTTGATAATTTAATTATTTTTATAACAATATTCATGTTTGACTTGCTATAATGAAAATGATATTGTTTTCATTTAATTTATGTGTATGCTTGCGGGCTACGTGAGAGCCATCGAATGTCTAGCCCACCACCTGGGGCGGGGGCCTTCTGAGAACCAGTCGAACAGTCGGGGGGACAATTAATGAGCCGATTCTCAGAGTATTCCCAATGTCCCAATGTTGGCCACGACTGATGGCACGCTCGCCGACGTCCATTGTGTCAATTGAGGCACTTGTTGTCACGATCTTAGGCCTGGCTGCCCACTTCTCCCGCCCCTCGACCTCAACTCAATGGCCACACCCCCGCCTGAAGTGCTCCGATCTGTCGCGACCCTCGTCTAGGCAGGGGCAGCCTTACGTGTTGATGGTGTGAACGCGACGGCGACGATAAGATCTGTCCCAGAGAATCTGGCACAGGGCCCAGTCACACTCGTACTTATTATTTTTTCAAGAAACCTGAATAATGTTCAGCTTGCGCGACTCCCATATACCCTGTACATTTTAAAGATCTGTTTCGGCTTAGATGGCTCACAAGAGATTCTTATTCTTATTCTTTACAATTTTCCAATATATCGAGAGTCTTTCTCTTAAAGCCTCCCAGATACCACAGTTTATTGCACACAATATTGATTTTCAGCTCTAGCTCTTCTGGTCTCTGAGAAATATGATATTCTACAGATATTACATACATTTATATTCAGATATTGCTATGAATGAAGACACGTGACAAAAACGTTAATAGATACAAAGACATGGCTATATTAAAAGATATATATATATATACATATAGTCATAGTCTTATGGCTGAATGAAGGCAGATATTTGGACACAGGGTATGTAAAGATTTTGAAAGATATGTAGATGCAGTCATAGCTATAGATAAATATTATATAGATATATATATCTAAAGTATAAATAAATATATCTTAATATAAACATATATACCGATCATCATATACCTTATACAGGTATTTAAAAATCTGTATGAAAGCTGTCCAATTAACCTAGTAAAGCCTCGTAAGTGCTTGCAGCTGCCTGTTACCAAACACTCGCTCAGTCGCAGCATACCCCTATCACGCATTTGTATCAGCTACAGGGGTTTTGACTGTCTGCCCCTCTCCTCCCGCCCGCTTAATTCGTTTCATTCATAAAACATCGTCTGGCTACTTTATATGCAGCATTTGTCGTCGCGCTGAGGCTGTTCTGAAACAATTTTCAGCTTTTGGTTCTGTCGCGATTCCTTGAAATGCAATTTTTAGCAATTTTCTTCTCGACTGTCAGCGATTTGCAAGGCTTCTTGTTTTTTGTGCTGTTTGTGTTGTTTGTGTTGTTTGTGTTGTTTGGGTTGTTTGCGTTGTTGTTGCAGCAATTGCAGCTCACTGCTTTATGAAGTGTCACATGAAATTTTGTAATTTTCTTATCCAAAATTCTCTCTTTTGGTGTCACTCGGCCAAATGGACGTGCGTTTAAATTGTCACGCGCTGCAACTTGGCCCGGCAACACCCCACCCCCACTCCTCCGGCCCATTCCGTACTCCGCACTCCGAAGTCCGTAGTCCGTACTCCCCGTTGCCAATTGCCAATTGGCCATTTGGCCATTTTGCCATTTGGGTCGTTTGTCAATTGGAAAATTTGTCAGCCATCGGCAGCCGCTGTAATTTGGCTATTATGGAAATTGCAGGCAGCGTTGCCAGCAGCAACAGCAGCAAAGCAGCAATTGAGGCGATTGCACCCAACCTGGCAATGCCGCAACAGCAACGGCAACGGCAACGGCAGCGGCAATTTATGCTGCCACACACTTGGGGGCCAACTTATGGCGCATAAATTTCGAGTACCCAGCGCCAACATAATTAATTTCAATTGACTAAACAACTAGCAGCAACACGCGCACTAAACACATACGGCAACAAGCTCGACGAGCAGATACCCTCTCAGGTGTATACTTATATATACAACGAGAGACATCTCTGAGTTGCTCTTTTATTGAGATCCTTAACTATGAGTTGGAACCTGAAACTTTATCCAGCTTATCTTTGCTGGATTCGGCGAATAGTGATAAATTGGTATAAGTTTGTTATGAAAATTTTTCGCCTATTTTCCACAGATGCAGGTGGAATTTAAAAAAAAACAAAGAAATGTTAGAATATCAGTTCTTTAGGCTTGTGTTGCACGTAAATGAACAATCAGTTAGACAGTTAGTCAATCAGTCAGTTAATCAGTTATTCAATCGTTCAAATAAGTTTGTCCGTCAGTCAGTCAGTAAGCGAATCAGTCGGTCCATCAATCAGTCAGTCAGTCAGTTAGTTGGTCAATCACTTAATCAGTCACTCAGTCAGTTAGTCAGTTCAGTTAGCCAATCAGTCAGGATAATCAACAAACGAAACCAGATAAATTAATATTTCTCTGAGAATAGGTTCGGTTGATGGCTATGTTTATGGCAGGTGAATAATTATATTTCCGTGATTGGTTCAAAAGTGATTGATAAGCCCTGATTTACATTGTGAGTAACTGGAATAGCCTCTGTCCTTTTTGGAGACGAATGAGAAAAGTTGAATCTAGAGTAAGGTTCAAAATGCCGCAACTGAAATACCCTTGAGATATTGGCTCACAAATGAACGGTATATTTCGGTGCTCACTTACAGACACCGATGTTTTCCTGCAAGAACAACATTTTCTAAGGGGTTCGTAGCAGTCATCTTCTGTTTGCACAAATTAATTACAGGCCTTTTACAGGGTATAACGGCAGGAAGCCACACACTTTGCCCCACTTTGTTATTTAGACAATATGTTCAATAAAACTTTGCTATGTGCAACACAATTCTCACACACGCTTGCAACAGCTGGTGCTGCTGCGAGTCCCTGCTCGGAGGACATGCGACAGCAACTGTTGCAACTGTAGCTGTAACTGTAACTGTAACTGTAACTGGGACTGGGACTGGGACTGTGACTGTGACTGGAACTGACCCGCCAACATTGTGTAAAGCGAAGATTTATGCGAGTTTGCCCCAAAAACTCACGCTGTCACACACATACATGTGTGCCTGTGTGTATGTGTGTGTGTGCATGACTGTACTTCCGCTGCGCTGACTGTACCTTCTGGGCATAACTTTGGGCCGGGCTGCTGCAATTTGCATAGAAAGTGTCGCCACAAATTTGGATGCGGCAAACGTAGACAACGGACGCGCTGACTTAAACAGCAGCTGTTCAGTGGGTGTGTGTTTGGTGTGTGCTTTGTGGGTGTGCGAGTTGCCGGTGCAACCTTTTCTTAATTTGCTGTGAAACTATTGCTAACTAAGCGTGGCAACTGCCAACTGGCAGCTCAGCTCGCTTTTGGCCATCAACTCTCGCTGGCTGGCCAAGTTAAATAGCCCTGAAATTGTTTAACTTCCGGCTATGCCGGTCGCCGCTGGCCGTTTGTCAGCGCGAGGTTTTGCATTAATTAACCAGAGCAAACAGCAGCAGCAGCAGCAGCCGCCGGAGCAGAGGAAGCTGCTTTTAGAACTTTGCAGACCGCAACAGCAGAAGAGGGCGGGGCGTGGGGCGTGGGGCACCCGCTCAGTATATCAAATTAGAGTCTTCGACTAATATCCTTCGACCGTTGCCAGAATATTTTGTGTGAAATTTACAGCTGCCCAGTGCCAGTAACAGGATTAGCCAGGACTTTGTTTCGTCCTGCTGCCTGCCCAAGTTCCAAGCCTAATAATAATAATTATAATAGTTATAATGTTCCAGCAGTTAGTTAAGGTCGTGTGCATGTGCCTATATCAGCTGGATATCCTATTGCATTGCCGGATATTAGCTGCTGGCTGCCATCTATGCATACATCTATTATTTGGACATTAATTATTTGTAAATAGGTCCTCTCAATGCAAAAATTGAGCATTTTAGCTGCAATCAAAGCTGACAAGTGCACCTAATCTCGCATGCGCTTACATAACCTAATTTTAATGAAGCCCAACGCACATAACCTAACTTAAGCCTAGCCTAACCTCACTTAAGAACATTTTCAAAAGATAAAGACAGCGAATAACCTTGATGCAAAACCAATTGAACGATGTCGCTTAATTCAGTTTCCTCGGAACAATGGTCAAGGTTTTTGCTTCGTTATTTGAAATCTCCTGAAACGGATGCGGAAACTCGTGCTAGTCCATTAACTAATGGCTGTTGGTATGCTCCTGCCTTGTTTTTCTTCTTCTTGTATGCTCTTTGCGGATGTTCAGTCAGAATTAAGTTATCCCGAGCAAGGACAATGTAAGCACAGTGCTAAGATTGTCCTTATCGCAGTCAAGCAGTCCGTGCAACACAGGCACCTACTTGGGGCAATTTCATAGCCCCAAAAGGCGGCGCTGTCTGTTGCGGGCGGCTTTCGTGTGGCTGACTGTCAAAAGGACAACAACAAGAACCGAAAATAACTGCAAACTTAAACACTTAATCTTTTCATTTATTGTTAATTTGTTTGTTTTTATCGACATATTTTTCGTAAGGGGCCGGGGGCTGGGGCCGAATCCCAAATGCCGTTAAACGTGCGGCGCTTGTTACGACAACAAACTAATTTCACGTTATGACAAATTGCTGCCAATCAACATAATTCTGCGGCAGGCTAAGAGAGTGGCAGCCAGCGCGGGGGCACGGCGGGGGTCACGGCGCGGAATCAGGTGGCAGAGCGCGCAAAACTTCTGCGCACTGACACGCCCTCCCACTTCGTTCTGCGCCCCAACAGCCAGTGAACCCCGTAAAAGAAACTGAATAAAAATAAAAATACAAAAATTACACTCCGACCACAGCCCAGTTTTTTGTCTGATTAAAACTCAGCGAAGCCAGCTAAAAAAAAAGGGGCTGTTAGGAGGCAGATCCTAGCCCCAAACGTAGCAGATACTTGGTCTCTGTAGCTGCAGATAGATACCCTGTATCTATTGGCATAAAGACCATCAGAGAGCTGTCAAGACGGCGTCACATAGAGAACTATATACCCAACACAACGCCTTGTTCCAGCCGCTGACCCCATCGAACTCGGAACTCACGAGAGCTCCTGTTGGGCTTGGAAGTTCTAGTGGATAATACGTGATTTCAGTTTAATTTCTACAGATAGAAACCTTAAGGTGTACGAATCGAACCTCAAGACATTTGCATAGAATTTGGGCTGTAGGGTATCTGTGTGCGCTGTGCAGTTTCGAGCAGGAGCTTCTCAGGAATTTGGCAGTATTGTGTTTGTTTTGTTGACAAATGTCATGCCTCGCTGGCGCTGTTCACTTTAACGCTCATTGCTGCAGCCACGCCCACTCATCAGAGCGTGCAACGTCGACTGAGGGCGGGCACAAATTGTTAGGCTGTGACCTCGAAAGCAGTTTTCAGTTGTCTTCGATACGTGCACCCGGCCCCACCCACAGACCGCCTACCGCCTACCCCCCTCCCACGCCCAGCCCATGGCCAACGGGTTGATTCGGCAACTTCAAACTTGTCCTGCAGCCAGCTGCAAGCCCTCCTCCAAGCCAGCCGTCCCCCTCTCTCTCTCTCTCTCTCCTCTTGTGGAGCCATGTGTCATAACTTCTTCATTTTTTTTTTGGTTGGATAACTTTTGTGGCTCGTTTTTGGCTTTTATGTGATAATTGCGGCGCATGAATTACAATTAATTCGTGACGATTCGTGCAAGAGCCTTGCGCCCAGGTAGACAGCCAGACAAATGCCTGCTTCGACTCTACAGTGGCAGCCAGAAGTAAAGCAACGTCCGCGTGTCGTTAGCAGCGCCTGTTTATTATTCCGTTAATTCTCTCTGCCAGCCCGCCCACTGCCAGCGACGCTGCTACCCAGCCAAAACGCTGTTGGCTCCCAATTCTTTTTTTTTTTTTAGTTATTTCGAGTCCGCGACATGCAAAGCGGCGGTGACATCGCCAAAAGCTCAACCAACCAACCAAACCAAACCAAACCGAACGGAACCCAACCGAACCCCAACTCAAATCCGAGCCCCAACTCCAAACTGAACCCAACGGCAAACCGTAACCAAAACACGCACACTTTGACGTGGCTTCGCGAACATCCTCGAGAACTGAATTTTAATGGAGCTGATTTTGCATGTAAAGCAGAGCTCTGGTGTCGATACCAGGCTTCAAGATCTCAAGTCTATTGTTCCAAATTTGTGTTAGGCGAGAGAGAGAGAGAGAGAGAGAGAGAGAGAGAGAGAGAGAGAGAGAGAGAGAGAGAGAGAGAGAGAGAGAGAGAGAGAGAGAGAGAGAGAGAGAGAGAGAGAGAGAGAGAGAGAGAGAGAGAGAGAGAGAGAGAGAGAGAGAGAGAGAGAGAGAGAGAGAGAGAGAGAGAGAGAGAGAGAGAGAGAGAGAGAGAGAGAGAGAGAGAGAGAGAGAGAGAGAGAGATTAAACGGCAACATTTACTAAAGCCTGTAAGTCTTTCATTCATGAAAATGAGCTTACGATATTGCAAGATATATTGATTCTTCTTAGTTCCTAGTTCCTTCTTCCTTACCCCATGTCACTTACTTCTTGTCTTGATTTTCTAATAATCTTTAACTATCATTATTTTATTATAACCATCGCCGGCTAAGATCATGCCCGGGTACTAGCGAGGATTGTTCAAATCGGTGACTGTTTGCTATTATTTTATGTAAGAGGCCTTCGTCTTGGCACTTCCCTCCTCACTTTTTAATATATATTTCAGCAGCCACCCCACCCACTCGTTTCCTTTGACCCAATGTCTTATTTGACAGCCAGCTTAATCCGTTCACCGCAGACAAAAGCGCAATGTTACATCAGATTGGGCACAGCAGGTGCTCCACTACCCACAGCCCATAGCCAACAATCCGGAGCCCACTCGGTCTCAGTGTGTCTGGCTTGTGGGTGACAAAATGCGTTGGTAATTGCTGTAAACGAGCTAAATCATCTTCGTCTTCTGCGGCAATCAGTTGCCTTTGTCCTCCGTCCAACATGGCTTTAACTTCATTATCCGACGCCAAAGTCAGTGGCCAAGAAAGTTGCCCAAATAGAAAATCCTGCGGTTCGGTTCATTTTATTTTTTTTATTTTTATTTTTTATTGTCTGACATCCGCTGAATCAACCGCAAATGCCATCTCGCATACCCCTTGCCCAAATGCTGAGACTGTGTTCAGAGTTCCAGGTTTGAAGCTCTGGGAACGAGAATGGGAATGGGAAACGAAGTCGAACTCCAACTGTGTGGGGTAGCTGTGATAATTTGGGTGTTGTGTTGACGACGGCATTCACCACGGGAAATGTAATAATACATCCGAAAATCAGTTGTTATTATTGTTAAGCGTAAACGATCCATCCAGCCATCCAACCATCCAGCCGTCCAGCCGTCCGACCCTGCACCCATCCATCCAACCGTCCATTCGCCCGTCCGGAACTCCGCACGCACTTCGCCGGCATAATCACAGTAATCATAAGCCAGTCGGGCAGTCAGTCGGGTAGTCGACTCCAGTTCCAGGCGAGCGAGAGGGTTGCTAATGCATCCGTTAGCCTACCCCTACCCCGTACCCCGTACCCCGTACCCCTACTCCTAAGAGCACCCCATCGACTTGAGGCTTGTTGTTTTTTTTGGTTTCATTTTTATTTTACGCTGACTCAATAGAAATGTTGTGTGCAATTGCGGCTCATAAAATCACAGCGGGCTAGCGTCTGGCGAGATCCGAGTAACCGAAATCGAAATCGAAACCAAAGCTGAAACTGAAACTGAGTCGCAAGCATCAGGACAGACTCTTCAGACCCGTTTATACAAAATTCAACTGCAAAGCGATGACAACAGCAATCAAAAAACGGCACCCACCCAAAACAATGCGAAGGCAAACGGAATCGAAAAAGAGCTACGGGGGATCTGAAATGCCAGGCTCTATAAAATAAAATGCTAATTGGGTGCGAAAGTTCTCTAAGCTCACACCAAGTGCCCGGTTCCGGAGTCGGAGTCGGAGTCGGGGTCGGGGTCGATGCAAATGCAACAAATGTTAAAAATAATTTCATATGTGTTTGGCCACAAGAGGGTGGATTATCCAAATGTTTTTTGCTCAAGCAATAATTTTGCATGAAGTTAAGTAGGAAGCTTTTGACAGTAGAAATTGTGAATTTCAGCAGGGAGTCGGCAAGAAAATAGGTGTGTTGACATCCGCCTAGTAGAGCTCCTTGTAAACGAAAACAAATGGAGTGCGGCCAGCTAAGCGAAAGATTAAAATAATAAAGAAATACGGACTATACGGACTGCATAGTGTACATTTTCTTATTGATTCAAGCGCTATTTAAAATACAAAAAGAATAAGTGAATATTGACTGTGTTATAGATTTTATCTTTGGCTGGTGTGGCTATTGAGCTGAGACGGCGGCAAGTAGTTACGAGTTCGAACCCTGCCATAGAAACTTTATATTTTTTGTATTTATCTTTATTACTACTTTGGTGTTGGAATAAGAGGTTTCAGGGTATCCTCTTGTTGGGAACTCCCGACTTGTCTTAAAGTTATCTTCCAAGAACCAGCTGGGCCACGCTATCATATAGCTGCCAAGATAGTAATCAGTCGACAAATAAGTTCTTGTATGGAAAACTCTTTTTATTTTAAAGATATTTTGATCAAACTAGCCATTTAAGAGTTTTACTTTAAGATTATCCACATCGGTCTACTACTACAATGTATTTGTATACTTGGAAGGGTATCTAAAATTCGGCGTGCCGTATGCGATACTTTCTGCTGATTTTTAGCAAATGCTGATGACGCATGTATATCAAGTGGCATGCCGCAATTCCTGGATACCACTGTTACTCAGCTAACGCTTCACCATGCCCCCTTTCCCAGTTCGCCTCTCCCCTTTCCACTTGCCACTTTCTAGCTGGCCAGAGGCCTCCGCTGCATGCCGCTCTGTTAGTTAAGGGGCACGTAATCCATTTGTTGTTTGCATGTTCATCTCGGGCTTAGCCTGAGCAGTGGCCAGAGCCAAACCCCTAATCCCAGACTATGGTTGTTGGGGCACGTTATGTGTGCATTGGACGCAACTCAATTGGCTGAATTGTGTGTGTGCGTGAGTGTGTGTGTACGTGTGTGTGTCTCTGTAAATGACGAGAGACCACGGAACGAGTTAGATGCCAGAATGGCCAAAATTCTCTGCTGGCTGCTGTTGGTGCTGCTGCCGCTTCTGCTGTTTGGTGTGCAACTGACGCACATTGCAAGGGACCTTGCCACATGATGTGACGAGCGAGGACGACCTCATGCTCTGTGTGTATGTGTGTGTGTGTGTGCCGTGGGAGTGGCCGTGGTCGTGGTCGTGCCTGGACACATTTCCGCTGCAGTTTGCGTTGCCTCCATTAAGGATGAGACATTTGAGAGGATGACTTGCAATTCGAGCGCTCGCATGGCATATTAATGGGCTTTTGCCAACTGACCAACTGCCTGGCCGGACGCACCAGCTATGCGAAGCAAGGGGGATTGGGTGCTCAGTGGGGGCTGACGGGTTAAGCGTGGGCGAGCACATCACATCGCATGCGTGTGGACTCTGTTGCCGTCTCCAGCTCAGTTGTTGTTGTCGCCATTTAGTTCATTAGAGCAAAAATGTTGCGAAGCTGCACGTAAATAAGAGTGTGTGTAGGTGTGTGTATGTTTGTCGGGTTGCGGGGCAGCCGGTGGGCGGGGCTTGGCGCTGCTGTCATTTAACTGCGCGTCCAGCTGCCCATCAACTGGGCTACGTATTTACGTGATTAATCAGTTGGCCACGTGTGTGCAGCGTGTGTGAGCGAGTATGTGTGTGCGAGTGTGTGTATGTGTGCGTAAAGCATATGCTTCTAAGTCATGCAAAGCGGTCGAAACGTTTTAATTGCCCAACGACTTTCTTGAATTGGTAGCGCAAAATGCATTCGAAACTATTTGCAACATGCCGCATGCCGCATGGCGCATGCCGCATGTCACATGCCACATCTGCCACATGTGGCAGCTACATGCTATATATATGCACAAGTATATAAACCATATCAAACATAATCTAACGAACTTTTAATCATTGCAGCAATTCTTCAGTTTGTAGAAATATACCCATTCAAATTGCTTAAGGTAAGGGTACACAAGGGTAGACAACATCTGCAAGTCCAAGAAAAATTAAGCTGAGTTTGCTTTCAGCAGCTTACCGTTTTCTTGATCGATGGATTGTCAAATTATATCGATAAGTATCGATTTGGAATCAGGGTTTTCTTCTTCTATGCGGCGTCTCTTCGTTTGTTCACACATATTGCACTTTTCGCGGCTTCAATATGTTCTCCAGCGAGCTGTGCAACTCGAAGTCGCCGCTGGACGAGAGCTGGACGAGATTTAAATGCCCTCGTTTGGGCCGCCATCGAAACGTGTTCGATTATATTGAGTGCTAACGCCAGAGATCGAAAGTTGGACTTGAACTTGGACTTGGCTGTCGCATTGTTCTGCTGGCGAACAGATATTCAGTATGTATGTCTGCCTGTCCGGGCGACTTATCAAGCTGACACCCAACAACTGCAAGAAATTCCAAACAATTTCAATTTCAATTCCAATTCAATTTCAATGGGTGCAACTGTTTGGCGCGGTATGTGACTGCCGGACTTTTGGAGCTGCATCTGTATCTGTATCTGGAGCTGGGCTGCTGATTAAAACGCCCCAAAATTCAAGGAGCTCAGCTTTGGGCATTGTGCACAAAATGTTTCGTGCGAAAAATTATAGCCAGGCCAACTGACATAACCGCAGCCGCAATCGCATGTCGCAATTCGCAGCATTATGTGGCAAGCGTGTGAAAGAGCCGTCAGGTGCGGCGGTCAACGGTCAACGGTCAGGATTAGGAGACTCGTCTCTCTCTCTCTCTCTCTCTCTCTCTCTCTCTCTCTCTATCTCTTGCGCTCTCTGTGAACTCTGGCCGGGCAGCCAGCGCCAGCGAAGCATTTAACCAAAGTAATTTTCCCATTAGGTCCAACACTTTGTGCCCTTTTTCGGGGCGCATAAAACAACACGTCTAGAAAATACCGCAAAAATGCTGCATACTCGATCGACTCGATCAAGCGAAACATTTGCCTAGACAGCGCTCAAGACTCCCTGTCTGACTGTTCGCCTGTTTAACCATCCGACCATTCGACCATTCGACTGTCCGACTGCTTACCTGCCAAGCTACCCCTAGTCACCCCCATCCCGGCTGCCCTATAGCTGGCTAATTGATCGGTTCCAAATGGTCGATCGCACGTAACGGCCGCATATGGGATCGCTGCGCGCGAAATATAGACGATATACGACATTCGGCTATGCGATCGTATCACGCGATAAGCCACTGACTCCTCTCAAAAAGGTAGCCAGACCCAGGCACAGAGCAAGAGCCAGTCCCTAGCCAACTCATTGAGGCGTCACTCGACCGCGATCACTCGTTCAATTTTGATCAGCCGAAATGGGCTTTTTGCCGCCGATTCGCTCGCCCAACTCCAATGTGCAGCTAATTTTCTAAGCAGATACAATCGTAACCGTGAAATAGATCAGTGATCATGTCTGCGATGATCTTCGGCGATGGTTGGCCCTTCATTTCGCCTGTGCTGATCTTCCGAGACAGCTGAGACAGTTGTTGCTCTCAGTGCTGTTTCGCTGCGATCATCTGTTGATCTTAAGCAAAGGCTGTGCTTCTTTTGCTGATCCTTAGCGAATACTCAGCAGAAATTTTCGATTGGGCTTTGAGGAGTTGCGCGACCATTAATTGGCCAGATCTGCATTTGATCTTCTTCGAAGACTTGTTTTTTGCTCATTGATCTTGCACTGATCTTTGAGTCGAGGCTTTATAAAGCTTTGATTTGCAAACGATGGCTGATTTTGGCTCATAATTGTAATTGATCTAGCGTTAATCAGCTTATTTGCTGTTGACTATTTGATAGTGGTTGCTTTTTAATTGAGTGAATGCTAAATTCATCTTTTGTTGATCTTTAACTTAGCTCAGTTAGCAATAGAATGTGAAATAAAGATCTTTAGACAGGGTTTCTTTCCAGTTGTGGCACCTAGACAAGGCCTGCTCAACATTTAAATAAAACTTGCTTTCAGTTCTGTTCGAATATTTGAACTGAGCTTATGTTTAGGGTAAAGCTTGAATTATCTCTCGCTCATAGCTTGAAAAACATTGCTGAGCATGATGATCTGTAATAAAAGCCTTTGTTCATTATTTCAGGGCTTTTGCTTGATGAACGGACTACTACATTAGAAAATTGCCTAGCGAATATTGAAAACGCATTAGGCTGATGGCTTTATCCCGAGTGCCCGGAGCTGTCTACCCTTGTGCGAGCAACCCTCGACCTCTAATGCGACACGACAATCAACAAGCGCAAAGGCGGATAGCTCTATGCGATACACTCTCTCTCCCCCTCTCCTCCCTCCCGCCTAGCGTGTACATCTTTAGCAGGCCTTTTGCCTTTTTGTCAAATCGTTGTAATTTACGAAATTGACACTCAAAAGATGCCCTACCCCATCCCTTCCCCAGGACAAGGCGCAACCCCAACAATTAAACTGCGAGCCCATATGGACTGGGCCTTGACAACGCAGACGAGTGTGTGTGTGTGTGTGTGTGTGGTTGTGTGTATGGCTGCACAATTTGTCACAGACACGACAACATAAAAAGTGCCAATTGCAGTCGCTGCACTAACCGAGGGGTCAGCTAGAGCGGGGTCACAGCGGGGTCAGCTGCGCCTGTGCAAATTAAATCAACTCTAATGTCTTTAATTTGTTTGAGTTGCCCTTCACATCACATCGCAGTCGCATCCCGGCGCCCACTCAACTGTGCAGCCCATCCCCCTCCCCCTCCCCCTCCCATGTCCAGTTGGATATATCAAACCGATTCCGAATTTTTTCCCAATTTCAAATCCCGTACTCCGTTGGCCATTCCAAGCGATTCCGAGTTAGTCGCATGCCGTCGCTGACTCTGGCCATAAATTTCGTATTAAATTGAGTGTTAAATGCTGAACGCTGTACCCCCACCACCCCGCTCTCCCTCTCCAAAGCTGCCCCCACCCCGCCCGCATTCTACTTTTTCCAGCGCCAACCCCCCGCCCCTGGACGGACTACCAACAAATGCGTCGAATGTGCAACCGTGCGCATAGTTTCTTGCGACGTTTCCATTGCCCGCTGACCCTGGTCAGCTTCCCCCCTCTTTCCGCTGCTGCTGCCGCTTCTTGCCACAATTCGTCAGTTGTAGCCAATTTATTATGCCCAATTCATAGTCGCTGTTGTCGTCGTTTTCCTTATTGCTTCTTCTCTTCTTCTCTCGCTCTCTGGCACAATTCGAGGCTGAGCTGAAAATCAATAAGTTCCACGAATATTCCCAAGTAGCCCAAATATCGCTAATACCCTGTTGTTGTTTGGGCATCGGCCAATAAGGACAGCAGCAGGACAATATTTCCTAATCTGATTGAACTAAAACCGATTGCTTTCAAATAACTTGTTTAATTAAGTGCGGCAATTGTCAAGCATAATATATTTAATTTGGAACGGAAATGTCGCTTTGCTCACAACTGTAATTGAGATGCTCAAAATGAAGATGTTAGAACTAAGCTTACATTTAATTTGCTATGTGATGAACGGAACCTTAAGCTAAACCAGTTGCCCAACAAGCTGACGCACCTGTAACCCGTTGCACCTGGCTCACGAACTGAACTTTTTTGGGGGGAAGTGTCAAAAGTATCTAAAAAACCAAAAAATTATTTATCTGATCTGATCTGTGTCTTAAATTTGGTGCTAATAGCTTTTCTAATCGCTGAGTTATGCTCAAAAAAATTATAAAATTATATTTTATCGATATTTCGAAAATGGAAATCTACTGATGCCGATCGGCAACAAAATGCTTTTATACTCTATGGAATAAGAGAAACCCAAGAGACCCAGGACTTGGCATGTGAAAGGAAGCGCTTCGCTTATAAAACTGGACAGTTCGTGACCATGTGCCTTGGCCAAGTCAAATAAGCTGCCCGAGCGTATGGAGACAGCTCGAAGACCAATTCCGAATCCAATTTCAGCTACCAGCTCAATTGCCAAAGCTGGTCAAGCTGGTCATTTTAGCGGCAATCGGCGATTGCCGACGACACCCAATAAACACCAGCCAACTACATGTTGTGTGTGTAAGTGTGTGTGTGTGTGTGTGTGTGGGGAGTTGGGTGTAGCTTGGTCGGATTAACAACAGATGACAACAATCAGCGGAGGTTAACGCTGACGAAATACCACAGACAAAGGCTGCTCCCAGGTAATTTCCCACAAAAGTATTTGAATGTTGTGTAAAGTGTTAAATTGTTTTAAATTTTTGTTCATCTCTTATTGTTGTTGTTATTGTTGTGCCTACTGTTCTGCTGCGAATCTGGTGTCCAAGTCAATACAGCCACATAAATCCCGAAGAAGCGGTGGTAATTTGAATAAAATATGCACAGCCACAGACTCTGCCAGCGAGGCAAGGGGCAGCGGCTACCAGGTACCTGGTAAATGTTAACAGCTACTGGCTGCTGGTCGAGAGCTCAGCAAGAGAAGTATGGCCCGAGGCAGTCGACTTGAGAGGATGTTTGCTTCAAAAGCAGCCGATTTTGGGTGTCGATTGGAATTTTAAACGGCGCAGCTCAGATAAAGCTCTCTCCCTCGCCTCCCCCTCCTCCGCGGCCACATCGTCCTCCTCAATCTGCTCCCGCTCCGAACTGCCTTTGCAGTTGTAGCTTTGCACATCGAATTGTTGCAGTTGTTGTTGCCCTGCTTAGCATATGAAAATGTTTCGGATAATTGGGGCTCATTAACAACTCAGTCATTTGATATTTCGAGAAATAACTTGCCTGCCACTATACTATTTGGAAATTTATTTGATATTAATTGCAGTTTAAATATATTTTATAATTAAATATACCTTCATATTTAACTGTTGTATTTCATTCAAAGGCCCCAAGGCCTTTGTCTGGCTCTGGCTTAAATTTGCTGATTTATAATGTTAAATTTTACTATTGCAATAATAATAATAATAATAATGATAATAATAATATTGATTAAGCATATCACGATGGAATGTTACTCAGGAATAAGCTGATTATTATTATATATTATTTGCTGTACCAGCCTGTTAACATTGATCAAGTTATATTATCATTGGCGATAGTATCGGCTCAACATAGACTGTCGCTCAAATGTCAATCGATAGTATCGATGTTTAGTATCCGATTGTACTGTAGCTGCTGCTGCGAATGATCGAAGATGTTCATGGGATCGTTGGAAATGATAATCGATAGTATCCACACGGACAATTATCGATGAATCGATAGATATGCCAGCAATCGATGAAGCTTTAAATTAATATTATCGATGATGCCGATAACTGAATAGACAAACTGAATAGTCGTTGTCGTACAAAATCGATAGATTCATTGAAGGCTGTCGTTGTTGGTTCTCTTCCACTTCGCAAATGAGGATTGGGAGATACGATATATGGCTAAAATCGATATATATATATATCGATAACAAGCAAGCTTAAGCTTGGCAGTTGAGCAATATTTTTAGTCGTTTGGCAGAAGTATCTTATCTTTTGCATATGTCTCACGGATGCATCAGAGCTGACATTCTGCCACCTCTACAGATCCCTGCCTCTTGAGCTACGTTAACTGCTCGAGCGTCTGTTTGGGGACAAATGCCTGCGCCAAAGCCAATTGACACGAAAATCGCAGAGCAGAAAAAAACATGAAAAAAAAAACAGAAAACGTGAAGGCAAATCAATCAAAGTGACGACAAAAGGCGCTGGACAAGTTGCCGGACAGGTGGCTGCCGAGGTGTACTAAAGGAGTAGAGGAGGGGAGTGGGGGAAGGGGTGGGGGGAGTGGAGATAGGGCACAGCGCAGTTTGGTGCCATTTATTGTGGCAGCCGCAAAATGTCAACTGGCTTTGCATATGGAAATTGGATAATGGCCAGCGAATCACTGCTGTCAATAAAGGGAGGCGGGCTGCTTAAGGGGCGGGGGGAGAGTGGTGGGAGTGGTGAGGGGCAGGACCACAGCTAACAGCAGGCGGCAGCAATTTGCCATGAAATGGATGCCAATGGAATCGATGCGAACGGGAACGTGAATATGAACATGAATGTGAATGTGAATCGGAATGACAATCAAATAGAGCCTACAGCTCGCCAAGCGGTTGCTCAGCGTTGAACAAGTCAGGCATGGCGCGGTCATGGGGGTAGGCCGGCTGTGGGGCGAGCAGTTGGTGTGCTGCACAATGCCACACCAAAAACACCGCATTATTTTTTAGAAGGGGGGGCCTCATTTGTGGCAGGCCATCAAAATTGACCGCTAACTGATTTTCAAATTTGCGCCCCGACCAAAGGCGGGGGCCGCACCTAAACGCGGCTCGTTACAACTGAACGATGGTGGAGAGGGGGAGGGGGTTGAGAATTGGCTATTACCATGACTATGGTGGGGGGGGAGGTTATGGGATGGCATTTTGGAATTGGAATCGAGTCTGCGCGCTTTTTCGGTAACTCAACTTCCGGGCAAATGCAACAGCAGCCGCTGTGGCAGCCACTGTGGCAGCCACAACAACGGCAACAAAAGCAATTTAATCGAGCATGACTTTTGGTTAAACTTGTAGAGCAACGCCTACGCAGCGGCCACGCAGGGGGCGGTGCGGGGTGCATGTGTGGTGTGTGCGTGGTGTGTGCTGCAAAGGTGGCTGTTGGGGTGGGTATCAATTGGGTTTATATTTGCCGGATGTAGGGAATTTTAATTTGTCGCGTCGTTTAAACGCGAACGGCGCTGCTGGCGACAGCCCATATACATAGTCCACAAAGCAAACGGGGGCGGCAAGGGGCGTGTCACTCCGTGTGTGTGTGTGTGTGGAGTCTTTGGCTAGCGGGGTAACCCTTCGACTCAGTCAACTCTGGCGTCATCGCATTCATTGAAGCGTTGCATTTGCGCATTTGCGTTCGCCCACACACACACACACACACACACACACACCGCACACCACACGATGCCCATGCCACGCCCTTTGTGCACCGCCGCACCTAGCCGTTGTGGCGGTCGTTTTTGATATAACATACATATGTATATACATTTTTTATTTTTTTGGCAGCGCTGGTTTTAAATCGTTGGGTGGTTTTTATTAGCCCGCTTCTCTTTCCTACTCTCCCTCTCTCTCCATCTCCCTCTGTCTCTCTCTCTTTCTCTCTTTTTCTCTCTCTCTCTCTCCCTTCCACTCTTACTCTCACTCTCTCTCTTGCTGTCTCACTGTCTGTCCGTTCCATGTTATTTATGGTCGCGCATTTGCATTTTTATGGCTAGCCCCTGCTCCTGCAGTGGCTCCCTTAACCCTTTTGCCACACACACACACATATACAGGTGTGTGTGCGTGAGCTGTTTTTATGACCATTGTAGCCAAAAAATTGAAAACAAATTTCTACGTATTGATGGTCGCATTTAACGGGGGGCAACACTGGGCTCTGCTGCTGTGTGTGCAGAGGGAAAGGGGCTGTGGGCGGCAGGGTAGGTGTGGGTTCTGCCTTTTTTGGTTGCGCATGAGAAGATAATCGTAAAAAGGGAAATTGCGCTTATAAAATGATCAAAAGCGCGCACGGAACGACAGCTCAGAGTAGGGATACAAAAGGTGGTGTTGTGCGTGTGTGCGTGTACATGTGTGTGTGAGTGTGTTAGTGTGTTGTGCCTCTTATAGCAGGTATATGTGTTAAGCGTGTGTTACTGTTGTTGTTTAGGTTGATTAGGCCGCTAGAGGTGCTGACAGATGCAGCTTTTTGAGCCGCTTTCTGACTTTTCGATTTGTGTTTTGTATACCCAGCAACAATTGAAAATAGGTGAAGAGGGGTATATTGGTCCAGTACAAATGTATTCAACAGGCAAAAGAAGGAATACTAGACTAGTCCAGTTTTTAGGTGCATCTATGTATATATTCCTCTGTATCAAGCTTGGCAATCTTTTGATCGACCATTCCTCCCCTAAAAATGTGGGCCAGAACCTTGCACACACTTTTGTATGCCACATCAAGCCCTGAATACATGATAAGGATCAGACCATAAACAACCACAATAGATAATCAAGTTAGCTTTCCGCTCTATGCTGGGCATCTTCTGGTCGAGCACGCCCGACCGAAGCACTTCTGTTTATTTTGTGCATTGCGGATTTAATGGCGCCACATGAAGCTGTTGTTGTTGTTCTTGGTGCTGCTGCTGCTGTTGTCATAAAAAACAAAAACAGTCGGCTTCCTGGGGATTTGGGTGCACCTGTCGCTGCCTGCACATTTGAGAGCTGTTCCGACTCATTAGCATAGGCATTAAGCCGCCCATAAAATGTATCTGTTTTATCTGCTTTGCAGCTTTATTAACACCAGATGCAACTATCTGTACAAAAATTCTGCACTTGGTGCCTATTTCATCTTGGCATCTTTCAACAACTCGATTACATTTGTGTCAAAGAGTCTTGTGTTGCTTTAAAAACTTATCTAGCCATATGCGTCTGACTCTCCGTCTGTCCGTATGTCCATATGTATTAATCGCAAGGATCTCAGAACATATAAGAACTAGAAACTTTCAATTTTGAACTGGTTCCACTTTCAGCGAATCTTTCATCAATAAATACAGGTTCAATAACTTCCATTGGTTCACTCTGAACATTTTGGAGTCATTTTGATCCAGTTCATTAGCAAACATTTGAAATAAGCTAAAAGACCGACAAACTGTGGAACCAACTAAGAGTTCTTTTTGAACCAGTTACTGTTTTCAATTTAACATTTTAAAATTACCTTGAAACCAGCTCACGGGCCAACATGAACCATTTTAGACATTATTAACCACTTTGAGCTTAATTGAGGTCCAGTTCAAGTGTTCAGTTTAAAAGCTCAGCTCTGAGCTAATGTTCCAATGAACCAGCTCGTATGCTATTCAGCTATTTTGAACATATTCAAAGACTTTTTACATGAATTTTGGCAGCACTTCTCGACTTGTTCACAAATCTTAAGGAGCCTGCCCCAAATTAAATGCTAGCTTTTCAGAGCAAGATTTGTGCTTCGGAATCATGTTGAATGAGCTATTAAAATGGTTCGATTACAACGAAAAAATTGATAGAAAACTAAACATGAATATTGATTTAATTTAATTTAATTTAGGGAACCATTCCTTGTTAGACCTAATATAAAAAACTTTCGAAAACAGATATTAGTATTAAATCTCATAGGATCATCAAAATATATATACATATATCTACATATATAAATTATTTTCTAGTAGCTGTCATCGTTTGGCTCTTTGTTGTTCATAAATCAAATCAAGAAAAAGAGAGTGGGCCAGCTGGGTGGTTGGGTGGGTGTTAAGGGCAACCTCGTCGTTGACAAGTTCAGCATTTTAATTGATGCCGTGCGGACGCTTAGGTTAAATGTCAACAGTGGCAACAACAACAACAACAAGAACAACAGTAGCACTGCCCAACAACAGCGACATTTTCTGTGGCTGCAACCCTTTTCAGTACCAGGTGAGGGTGGGGGTGGTGTCTTTTTTGGACACGCAACGAGTTAACTGCCTGTGCGTATCCACAGAATGCGCTAATAAAATATGCATAACAAACTTGAGTCAAACGAGGCACAACAACAACAACAACAACAACATCAACCGCACAATCCCCCCCAACCCCTGTCAGCTCCTGGCCCGCTCAGCCCCTTACCGATGGGCAGACAGACCTTTGTGCTGGGTCTGTCGCACGCAATGCGCTACGCACCATTGTGAAAGGGTTAAAAATCGAAAGTATGAAAACAATTTCGCCGATTTTGCTGGCTGTTTTTGTTGTTGCCGTTGTTGTTGCTGTTAAATTGTTGGTCGTTGTCGCTGGCGCTGTGACTGTGACTTCTCTAACCCGTAAAACTATTATTATGATCATTATAGTTGCGACTCGCAGCTCTGAGGCAACGCCCCTCAACGTGGAACTTCCACTTTCGACCCGCCGACCCCCCGACCCAGCCATGGAGCAAATACATATATATATATATATACATAGAGGAACTTTCAGCACGCACTTTGTGCTGCTGCCGCCCTGTCTCATAAATGTTTTGGCAATAAAACGCAAGTTATGATAATGCACATTGACAGGCAGCGACTTGTCACAGCCGAATGACATGCAGAAAATTTCAATTGATGACAAGAGCTGCGACAATAATGGGCGATTTGTTGTTGTTGCTGACTACACACGGGAAGATAATGCGTATGCACATTACAATTTACGGCTATCATCGCGGTTTGTTAATGGCCTTACACAACCGTTTATCGACTCGTTGAGCAAAATGTGGCGAGTAGCTATGCCGATCGTTACTTTTACTCGTTGCATAGCTTAAGATTTATCCTTTATTCTTATTAAATACGTATTCGTTGAAAATGCTGACATATATGTGTACAAGCTGCCAATCGTTAAATCTCCGTACAAATAAATATGACGAGAAGCTAATGACAGACAGGCAACTGACATATCGCCGTCCAGATCCCACTCGCTACTTTTACTTGGTATGTACTCATAAGACTGGTCTGTGTGTTTATGTATGCTACCTCTTGTGCCTTCTACGCGTTACGTTTCCTTAAGATTCTTTTGCTATATAAAACTTCAACTCATTTAAATATGTAGATACTATTGAATGTGACGTGAAGCTTATGGATTCATTGACATATTATTGTATAAATGTTATACCTTTTTGAATTCGTACGGAATTTTGGAATTTTATACCATTTTGGACTCGTAAGGATCAGTACTATCGATTGGCATCAAAAGTGTGAAAACCTAAATTTTGACCCAAATCGTCAAAATGGCAAGGGGTTACATCACGTTTTTCTTCAAAATCGGGGTCCGTTCGAAAATTGAAACTTTTTTGATGAGTTTTTTAAATATCTCGGGTAAATAACGTCTGATTTGTAAATGTTATACCTTT